>QEPC01005870.1:1103-16641 GCA_003113815.1 Sphenodon punctatus
GCTTTTTTAAAGTTGTAGCAAAGTTTTTGTCTTGATTAGCATTCTAAATCTTTTGTGCATAACATAGATAAAATCACCATTTATGAACACATGTTCCATTTTATGATTACAAGCACTAGTAAAGAACTGAACTGTTAAATATTATTCATTAACAAAACTCTTAAGTTTCAACAGAAGGGCAAATTACCTAGACAAAAAAACTTTGGTTTCAGAAGCTTGTTAATTACAAATTAGCTTCAAACGTTAACATGACAATAAATTGTACATTAAGACAACTTTATTAAATATCAGACCAATCTATACATTTTTATTTTCTAATTCATTAATTTTAAAAAATGGCAAGTGAAATTAAACTATATACATTCCTCATCACAAATAAGTATTGTTCAGTCACCATACCACACATATGCAGCTTAGTTTCAGTTGTCATTTAAAAAAAATTTATTAATGAATGAGAAAAGAAAAACATATAGATTAGTCTGATATTTAATAAAGTTGACTTAACATACAATTAATTTACTGTCATATTAACGTTTGAGTATAATTTGTAATGCCACCTTAACAAGCTTCTTGAACCAAAGGTTTTTTGTCTAGGTAATTATAGAAAAGACATATTTATTTAGCTTTGTATCCTTATTGAATCCTTTGTTTAGAATTTAGTGTGATTTATGTATTTTTCTCTGGCACCAGATCTACATTTTTTTTACAACATATATTTCACATTATATACTTATCATAAAAAACAGTAATGGACAAGTGGTAAAGTTAACATTAACTAAGTAAACTTTTCATTTCAGTTTTTGTATTAATGGGTTTTTGTCAGAGTTGATCAGTTAAAATAAAAAAAAAACAGAAACCTTGCAAATAAATGTTTGCAAAAATGGTAAGAACTTGTTTTTCTAATTACCATCTGGAACACTTTTTTTTTTTCCTTTTTACAGATGGAATTAAAAATATCAGTACTACAAGCCGTGGAGTTGAGAAGGCGGTGAAATATCATATCACCTCCTCTGGCACGGCACATACTGAAAGTTTGCTTATGATTTTGGTTTCCAAAAAGGCCTCATGTTTATGAGGACTACTAGGGAAGATGCAAAACTCTAGTGGTTATGCATATAAAATATAAGTGTATTTATGTGTGTGAAGAAATGAGATGCTTTTTAAAGCAAATACCAATTTTCAGTTCACCATGTGGTGCTAAATGCTTCCAAATGAGAATAATAGACATGAGAGCCCACTCGTTCAAGTGTCCCTGTGAGATATTCAGTATAATGAGCTTTGGTCCATAATCTCTACCTCTACTCACACACTACACAAACTCAGACTTAAAGCACTATGAAGAAATAACTACTTCTGTATGTCCAGGGATAATATGAGTGTCTGCCAACTGATATATTTAAATTGATATTTTAATTTTTATTATTATTATGAAATATAATATTTAATATTATTTTCATCTTTTAAACCTGTTTTTTCTTATTTCCCCATACATTTTAAAGAAAGGGTAAACAGACATGACTTTGACCTGCTGTAGCTTCGGAACCTCCTGAACGTATGTGAAGACACAGCCAGACATTGGCGAGACCATGTCAGTGGCTAGTCCGGGCTGTGACCTCAGCAAATATTAGGGGTCACAGTCCAGGCTATGACCCACCCAACTGGGCCAAAGCAGGACAGAGCCAACCACAGTGGATGAGCACATCTGTTTTTGTGTGGCAAGTCGCCCCCTCCCCCCGTGCTGGGGCCACCATGGCCAACCACCATGGCTGTGCCTCATTGACCACCATGGCTGCCCATCATGGGAGGGAGTGCTGGGATCAGGGTACAGGCAGGGTCAACCTGGGCCGTGTGGGCAGCATGAAGATTCCCAGCCATAGGCATGTCAGTTTAGTGCCATGACCTGGGCCATGTCACCAGTGATTATCTGCGGTGGGGTGGCCCAGCAAGCAGTCCTGCCTGCTGCACAGCTGTTTTTAACCAAAGACACAGGTGCTGTTTCTAATTTTTCCTGGACATAAGATCAATGCACCAGAGGGACAGATGAAGTACTCAACATTGATTTCTGAGATGTAGCTATAGGTTCATATGCCTCTTTTGCAGATTTTCTCATTATTTATTTATTTATTTATTTATTTANTTTCCTGGACATAAGATCAATGCACCAGAGGGACAGATGAAGTACTCAACATTGATTTCTGAGATGTAGCTATAGGTTCATATGCCTCTTTTGCAGATTTTCTCATTATTTATTTATTTATTTATTTATTTATTTAACTAGTTTTATGCCCCACCCCCTCCTACTCAGGGTGGCTTACAGACATCAATAAAAAACATATAAAATATAATTTAAAAAATTTAAAAGGATAAAAAGAACTAAAAGGGCAGAATTCCCCTCCCCAACCTGGCCCACCCTACCCATCTCTCTCTCCAAAGGCCCAGTGGAACAGCCAGGTCTTATACTGTCTATGGAAAGAAGGGAGGTCTGGGGCCAGGTGGGCCTCAGTCATAAGGGAGTTCCACAGCCTAGGAGCGGTCACCGAGAATGCCCTCCCCATCATCGCACTTCGAGTCGCGCACCCCCGGCCGACCACAGGAAGCGCAATGCAATTCAGGGCCTGAGGTGGTCCTGAAGGTAAGCTGGGCCCAGGCCATTTAGGGCTTTAGGTCATTTCCAGAACCTTGAATTGGGCCTGGAAGATAATAGACAGCCAGTGCAGAGAACGGAGCACCGGTGTCATGTGCTCGCGGCGACCCGTCCCCGCTAAGAGACAGGCCACCGCATTCTGCACCAGCTGCAACCTATGGACCATCCCCAAGGGCAGCCCCATGTAGAGTGTGTTACACTAGTCTTGTCTAGAGATGAAAAAGGCATGGATGATGGTGGCCAGATCTGATTCTGAAACATATGGCCACAGCCTTCATACCAGATGTAATTGGCAAAATGCTCCCTTCACCACAGCCTCAACCTGGAAATTCAGGCAGAGCTGTGAGTTGAGGAGCACCCCCAGGCTACGGACCTATGTGGCCATAGGGGGACAGACCCCATTGATGATGGGGGTCACCACCACCCCAGCCCTACCCACCAACATCACCTCTGCCTTATCGGGATTCAACCTCAGATGGCTCACCCTCCTCCAGATCTGCACAGTTGCCAAGCACTGGGTGAGCACCGAGACTGCCAGGTCCTGGTCTAAAGAAAAAGAGAGGTAAAGTTGTGTGTCATCAGCGTACTGATGACAACGCATGCCGAACCCTCTCATGACTTCGCCCAAAGGCTGAATATACACATTGAACAGGAGGGGGGATAGAATAGAACCCTGCGGGACTCCACATATGAGGTCCCAGGGAGATGAAGTACATTCCCCGAGAACCACATGCTGAGTTCTGCTGACCAGGAACGAGCGAAATCATTCAAGAACAATTCCACCCACCCCGGTATGGTCCCGCAGCCAATCCACCAACATCTCATGGTCAACGGTATCAAATGAAACCAACAGATCTAATAGAATTAAAATAGAAGATCTGCCCCGGTCTAATTCCTGACTCAGGTCATCAACCAAAGCCACAAGTGCAGTCTCCATGCCAAACCAAAAGTGAAAACCAGACTGTGAGGGATCAAGGAAACTGACCCGATCTAGATGCCCCTGAAGCTGCCTAGCCACCACCCATTCAATAAGCTTCCCTAAAAAGGGATGTCCCTAAAATTGACTCCCTGGCCAGCTATCGGCTGGTAGCTGGCCGGGGAGTCAATGTCAATGTCAAGAGATGGTTTCTTGAGCAGGAGTCTCACCACCGCCTCTTTGAGGTGGCTCGGCACCCTAAGGGAGACATTGACAACCCTCTCCAGCAACAGCCCTAATGTCTCCCGGCAGGCCTTGACCAGCCAGGATGGGCACGGATCTAATTCACAAGAGGTGGCCCTTACAGCTCCAAGGACCTCTTCTGCATCAGTGGGCAACACCCACTGAAATTGATTCTATGAAATTGGACAAGGCGGGTCCTCCATCCCCCGTAGGTTCACCTACTGTTATAAGTGCAGCATTGAAATCACGGTGAACCTGAGTGATTTTATCCACAAAAAAGTCAACAAACATGTCACAGCGGGCACTGGAAGATTCCAGTTCCAGACGGAGAGAGGCCGGACTGACTGGCCACTGCACCATCCGGAAAAGTTCCGCTGGATGTGACTTTGCAGATGCAATGAGGGCAGCATAGAACTCATTACATTGGCACAATAGTTTTGCTAAGGTTTCACAAAACACTGATGTGTTTACTGCCAAGACTTTGTCCTGTTCAGTATTTTATATTGCAAAGGCTTGTGTGAGAATATCTTATCTTTTCAGAAATAAAAAGAGAGAAACCAGTTGAAAAACAGCTTTCTCAGTTCAGCTGCTAGTTGTCTCTTCTAAACTTAAAGGTCAAACTACCAGCACCTCATTTTGTGAAAATATCTATACATGTATGAATCCTTATTCTGCTGCATATCTTTAAAATAATCAATACTTGTCGATGGTTGTACTTCAAAAACCTGAGATTAAATAATGTATTTGTTAGGCAGTGACTTTTGGATTCATCCTCCTCCCACTGAATGTTGGAAGGGAAATACTGATCTGTTATGAAAATGACACTGTCAAGTATACAAGGTGGCATACAGAGACTGATGATTATATTCACATTATATATTAGTATAGAGTAGTAATTGCATTGTATACTCACACATGATAGTTATGGGTATTAAACACAGTATAGGCTATGAGTTTTAGAGTACGTTGAAAGCAATTCTAAGAAGTTGACATGAGCAAAGAGAATCATGGGATGGTCTGGGAAAAGAGCAAACTGAACTGACTTGAGATCTTATCAGGTAATCCAGCCAACTCAGCAGAATGAGTAACATCACGAAACGGTATGTCTCATGGGCCTGATAAGGAAGGGGAATAAATCAAGGGCAACTATGGATGAGTGATTATACTCAAACTCCCCATGACATAGAGGCACTGTAAAGGATCCTAGAATTTAAAAGACAGCCATAAAACTTGGAATGAACTATGCATGAATGGTGGGGCTGAAATTGCATATGTAACAGAGATGTCATTGGATTGGATCTTGTGATTCTAGAGGGGTGTCGACTTTGGTGGGAATATTATAATCAGTGTTGTAATTAAGTGTATAAAAGCTATTACCAGATAGAACTGCCTTGTCTGCTGATTGGCCACCAATGCTGGGGGTGTAAATTGGTCCTCCATGGTCCTGCCTAGGTGCTAAGAAATCTTATATTGCTAACCGTCCATCTGTCTCTGTACTGAACTGTGGCATGGGAAGTACCTCTGTCTATGAAGGGAACCTGGTGCAACACTAAATTATGTACTGAGCCCTGCCCTCTCTCCAGCTGGGGGAGACAGAGGACTCCCAGGGCAAGGTATCAGGACAAAGGAAGAAGCGAAGAAAAAACTTGCCAGGAGCAGATTTATTGCACAAGGCAAAGACACTTGGAAAAAACCCAGAAGTTTATAGATGTCTCTAGCCAATCACACCAGAAACCACACAGGGCCAGTCAGGTACTGCTGGACAGACTGGTGATCAGGCCTGATGTGACATGTCTCAAGTGCTGTAGGCCCGAGGCCATGCATTGTCCTCTGGATAGTTCTCTGAGTGGGGCCAGCACCCCTGGAACCAGTATTGGAGCCTTGAGGGAAATGGCAAACATTAATATATTTCAACAGAAGAAAAGATATGTTGTAATTCTATGGACTGAGACACATTTATTATAAAACTTTTTCTGACCTTTCATGGAATGGTGAGAAAAAAACATAGAAAAAGGCACAATAAATATGGTGAAGGGAAAGAGAGGAAGGAGGACATAGCCCACGAAGATTGTTTTGGATAATTCCTCCTGCCTGGATCATCCAGCCCTCTACTAGTTTTATAGAAAGAGAATGTATACAAATAAAAATAACCAAACATTTATTCTGAAAGAAAGCAAATGCCCTTTGTAACAAAAACAATTTGACTTGTGGCCCTAGAGGCGGAAGAGGAGGATGCCAAGTCAGTCAACTGACTTTCAAATTGTCTTAAGCATTTAAATTCCACAGAGTAGCTACAAAATTGTTCTAGTTACTGAAGGACTACCATGTAAAGGGTATATGGGCAATGTTAACATCTTAACGGGAAGCTGACATCTAGGTTATAATTTAGGTTGCTGATTGCTGCACAGTACGCACATACTCTAATGGGTTGGTTGGTTGTAATTATAATCTGTGTTTTTTTAGTTATATTTTTCTGGAGATATTGTTAGTAGGAGGAAAGAATCATTCCCCCAGATTTGTGCATAGAGTGGCCTTTGATGCAAATCTCCAATTTCCAATGCAGAAGTGCTAAGAGGGTGGGGGAATAGTTTTTTTTCCTCTGTGGTACAGTCTGTTTGCTCTCCATTCCTGGTTGTTGCAGATCATTACATGTAAGTAACCAGGACAATTGTTGGATGGGGAGTCAACATCAAGGTTTCTGAGCAAGGTATGGATGACCACAGTTTTAAGGCCATCAGGCCCTCTGCTCTCCCAAAGGGAGGCATTGACAACCCCAGCCAGCAACGCTCCGAATATCTCCTGGCTGGTTTTCACCAGCCAGGACAGGAATGGATCTAATTGGCCACGCTTCTCTAAGCACAGCCTTTGCATCTGTGGCTGAGATTAATCAAAGCTGATCCAAGTAATCGAGACAAGACCAGGTCTCCCTAATTCCAAATGCTGACCCTGTACCCAACATAGCAGTACCTAAGTTGAGCAGAATATGAGCAACTTAATCTGCAAAGTAGGTGATGGCCCCATCACAGGAGGCAGCCAATGCCTCTAACTCTGGGCAGTGACAGCTCTACTACAGGACAGCTATGTTTCCATCACCAGCAGGAGGATAGAAGGGACACTTTTACACACACCTTAAAGTGCTGGTCTTTCAATCTTCTGGGTTTACAAGTCCACAAGTAAGTTCTGGAAGCATTCTACGCGCACACACTGCCCTGAGGCAGCCTAAAGTAGCCACAGCTGTAGATGTGAGGGGTTGCCATGGAAACCAAGTGACCACAGCTGCCTGGAGCAAAGCAGTTTACCAGGAGAACCTTTTACACACAAAACTTCTGGGAGAAGTTCCATGCAGAATTTCAAAGAACCAAATGTTTAAGATCTGGATGAGTGATTTACACAAACAGAAAATTCAGGATGTAACAGTAAACATGCAAGAGAAATGTGTATGTAAAAACACTCAAGGTCTCAAAGATATTCTGGAGGCAAAAGGGTTTACATGCTGATGATCTAGTGATTACAACAAATATCCTTTATGTCTGTGTGTTCTTATGACAGAACTATAGGGGATTCTTCCACCTCTCAATAAGTAATTTGGGGGAAAAATGTAACTAGCCATGCATCAGTGGGGAGGAGGGAGGTCTTGGCCCCTACCAAGGTTTTGACACACTTACCATTGCCTCTGCAAAGAAACAATTCATTATTTGACAAAGGTTTTTTTTACAAGGAATCTACAAATATGTGAATGTGACTGCCCCTATACTGCACAAGATCTTGGGTGATTTCAGACGTTATGTTTGTCTGAAATCACCACAGTCAACCTCAGTCAACTGCAGGTGTGTGTGTGTGTGTGTGTGTGTGTGTGTGTGTGTGTGTGTGTGTGTGAACGGAGGTGAATGTCTGCACGCATCCAGATGTTCACCTCAGTCAACCACCCCCACAGTGAATTCAACCACGCTTTGTTCTCCCGCACCACAGTGGCGAACAAAGCATGGTTAGGGGGAATCTGGAACATGGTGAAGGAAAAGTAACATCTGTTACCTTACCTCCACTGCATTCTGGGGTCCTAGTGGCAGGTGGCAGGTGGCAGGCGGCGACAGCGGCCGGATAGGCCACTGCGGTAGTCTGTCTCAGGGAGGGCGGGCAGGCGGCCGGGGAGTGCTGGGGGTGGGGCCGTGCGGCCGCATGCTACGTCATGCAGCCCCGCCCCCTCAGGGAGGGGGGGTGCCCCTTTAGACGTTAAGGCCGGGCACTTTCACCACGGCCCGTGGTTCGGCGGTCCCCACAGCCGGGGGCAAAGGGGTGAACGTCTGTTGGCTCGCCCCTTCACCCCTGGCCGTGGTCCAAACCACCCCACGGCCCATGGTGAAAGTGCCCAGCTGTAACATCTGAAATCACCCATTCTTTAATGAATAACCAATTGACTGCACCTCTGTTGGAAATGATACACATTTTTTAAAAAAATTCTCCATTCCTTTCCCCCTTTTAAACTAAATGTAGAAAATATCAAAACATATTGTAACTCTTTCAGTTCTTTATAAATTCACTTTTACTTTTACATTTCTTCCTTTGGGTTTCATTTTTCAACAAAGGGCCTGAATTCTGGAATTTCCTGCATCGATTGGGTGGGGATGGAGGGAGGTGGGAATGGTAAACACAATGGCAAACATTCAAAAGGTAGAAATAATGTGCTTCCATAAAGCAACGTCACTCAGTTATACCCCTCAATCAGCATAAATGTTCTCAAGATACAGTAGGCAGGCACCAGCTGAGCTCCTCACAGAATTCCTTTTATAGCATCTGCAGTAAAACATAAAGAATTCCATTAAGTTGAGCAAAACTTAAATGTAAAAGTAAAGGACTTCAAGAGGAATAAACATGGCACTGACAATCTGATTAATTCATAATTAATGATTACATAGATTCCTATTCCTGTTGCATTATAGGGCACAGGCATTAAATACGATCAGCAACATTGTTGTACCATGCTTTGATTTCTAAATGTGTTTTATAACTATTTTTTCATCATTGTTCTTAATGGATATTTTTATTACTTCAAAAAACATATTCTATTACCTTGCAAAGTCCACTAGTGAATGGGGTTTTTGTTTCATTTGCTTTAGAGCTGTTCTGATTGAAGGAGCTGCCTCCTGTTAAGAGGAGCAAGGAAACCAGCCTGCAATGTGCCAAATCCTGCTCCTGCTTAGTGAAAGGGAGGCTGGGTGCCAGAACCAGAACATTGTTATTTGAAGGTGTGACAATATAACTAATCAGATTTGACATCCAGGCCTGGTGTTTGAAGGGCTTTTGGAGGAGAGCGGCTTTGGGTGACCGGACCCCCGGTGCTTTGTGCTTCCTCTTGAGACTCCTTGTAAACTGTGGTGGGACCCCTAGCTGACATCTCCACTGAACCCAGAGCTGCCTGTGGTGGAGCAGTTTCTTCTAGTTTGTTTATTAAACCACCTGCACCTGAGTTCCCGGAGACTGGAGGAATCAGCTCACAGTTTCCGCCCACCAGACTATAAGAGGGAGAGCTGCGCCTTGCAGCAGCGCCGAAGGCGCACACCAAAGGCACGTGCCAAAGGGCATCGCACCCTTGTGTGCGCGGCCTTAGGCACCAACCGTGGGCTGATCGTGACCCAGAATTATTGAACTCAGAACTGACATTTACTGGATTGTGGCTTTTGACACTGAGGTAAAATATTAACACCATTCTTGGACCTACAATTTTCTTCTTTTTCAGTACTGTGCCTCTCTTTCTGACCCAGAGCTGCCTGTGGTGGAGCAGTTTCTTCTACCTTGTTTATTAAACCACCTGCACCTGAATTCTCCTGCAAGGGTAGGGTTTAAAATAACTGGATAGGAGGGGTACTGGCCATCAGCCCTACCCCTCTTCTTCCCTAATGTTGTGGGGTTAGAGGGGAGGCCAGTTCTCTCCCAGGGAAGGTGAGAGCTTCCCTGGGGAAAGGGCAGGTGGACGCAAGTTTGTCCCTAGGTTGGGCTGTGCTGTTTTGCTTTGTATTGGGTGGGGGATTTTGTCGGAGGGCCAGTCTTGCCAATCATTCACCTTGGTTATATTGAACCACTACCCTCTGTTTATATTTTTTCCTCTGCCCCTGAGGTGAGTGAGAGATGCCCCAGGGGTACAGGGGTCTGATTAGTCTAAGAACCTACATCAGAAAGGTAGATAAACAACAATGGAGGCGTCAAATAAAGAACTTCAGCCTTATTGGAGACAGCCAGGATGCTAAATACTCTAGCTAAGATAACCAAATACATAAAATGTAAAGGAGGGAAGAAGGAGAGTGTAGGATTATTGAATATCCCTCATCTCCCAGTGCTAAGGTCTCAATCTCTTGAGGATGGCCCGCTAAACTCCCCAGGGTATTAAGTGAGAAGGAGGCTATCAAGGGCAGCAGTCTAGCTGATCAAAACAGTATTGCATTTTCCCCAGCATCTTCCACAGGTCAACCTTCCAGTAAGTCTATTAGAGATTTAGATCCTGTTTTAAGGGGCAGCTCAATTTCATTAAATCCAAACTTGGGGGATAGTTTCATCACATACCTGGATAGTTACCAGCAGCTCTCACCCATTTTGCAAACTAACATTGGGAGTTGTGTTAAATCTATCACCTCATCAATTCACAAGAACTGTTGTTGCAAATACCTTAGACAGTCAATAGATAGCCTTGCAGTAGAAATACAAGCCATGGCAAAGGTGGTAGAACAGGCCATGTGCTCTTTAAAAGCAGGTGATGAGATAAAAATACTACAAAAGCAACATAGCACTCTTCAGTTCGATAAAGGGAAGAAATCTATCCTCCATAGGCAGTCATTGACTCAACGGCAGACAGACAAAAGAAAGGGAACTGCTGAGCATTTCATGAAAATCACCACCAGATTGAGGAGGCCATTCTAGAAAAGGGGAAAAAACCAACATCATTATTTAGAACAATACCAATATGAATCAGTCCAACAATTAAAAGAGAAGCTTGTGTGTCATTTTGCTCTCAGATTAAAGCTTCAAGCTCAAAGGCTACATAAAGCAATTATATTTTTAACCAGGCTCTATCAAGTTAAAGGAGGGTTTCACTTTCCCCCAGTGAGGATTGGATTTAGGAATCTTAAAATTAGGAAACAGATACTGGAGAAAGCTGAGAATTCTATGATGGGCTTAGAAATTTGTGAGGATTCTGTACCCTTTTTTAGGAGCGGAAGGAATCGCTTTAAAGCAAATTCAAGGTCCCTGTTATGGAGAATGGGAGGAAGAGAAAAAAAGAAATGAATCAGAGAACAAGATTTAGGGAAAGGAGAATAACCCCACACAGACTCAGTTAGACTGACAAGAGCCAAGAGGTTTCGAGGGGAAAAGAGTAGACCTTTTGTTAACCTCATGGAATATTGCAGAAATAGGGGGAAAACTACAAGGTAAGGATTGGGCAGCCTTCATTAACAAATATCATATTATAATGTTTCAAGAAACGTGGTCAGGGAGAAACATACATTTGAATGGGTTTGTCTCCCATGTGGTACCGGCTTTTAAGTTCCATAAAAAGGGCAGGTTTTGTGATGGTTTGGCTGTGTGGGTCTCCACTACAGACAATTGTATTTCTAAGCAAGTTGAACTAGACTCTCCATATATTCAGGCAGTGCAGTTGGACCTCCCTTGGAGTAAAACTTTGGTAGTAATAAATGTTTATTTTTCCCCAAGGAAGAAAGGACTGAAGCCAGGTTGGTGGGTCTCTTTATTGGAAAGTAAATTAGAATACATTAGGTTATTGGTTCCACAAGCAATGTTGCTCATGGAGGGTGATTTTAATGCCAGAATTGGAAATTATGTGGACAGAAATATGACAAATTAGAGGGAAACAGCTAAGAATTTTGAATTCAAAATGTTGGACCCGAGGACTAACTTTGATGGGAAGTGTTTATGGAAATTTATCCGAAATAACAACTGGAGGAGGTTAAATGGAGAGATTCCCCCCGACCTGCCAGGTCAGTGTACTTTTCACTCCACTCGTGGTTTTAGCACAGTTGACTATATGTTGATTGAAGAAGTGTACTGGAAGGCCTGTCTTGATTTCCAAGTGCAGATAAGACCTGAGAGCGATCACGAACCAGTAATGGCACGAATTTGCTTTCCTGAGGGTAAGGGGGAGGGAATAATGCCTCCAATGGTCCTGCCCTCTGAGAAAGCTTTATGGAAGAATGTGAAGTGGGATGATGAATTAGAGGCAAAGGTAAAAGATATCTGTAATGTACAGTTTATGGATATGGAGGACGTATTAACATTAAAAAAGTCGCTGGAACAGATTATGGAGGGATATCAGAATTTACTGAATGAATTACACTCGGTGCTTTTAGCACCAGGTGGAAAACAGGTTGGCCCAGGAGGACATCAGGGGTGATTTGATAAGGATTGTTTAAATGGAAAAAAGAAACTGTTGGAATACATGGAGGAAATAAAAAGCTTAGATGGGAATTAATTTAGAATAAAATGGAAACATGCTAAACGAAATTACAATGGATTGTTAGCACAGAAGAAACAAGAGCACCAGAAAACTATTTGGGTGTGTCTGAGGCAGACAGTGGAAAAGAAAGATACACGTTTGTTTTGGAAAATTGTTGGTGGGAATAACAGGCATAGGAACATGGCACCCAATGCCTATATATGTCCCTCCCTCTGGGTAAGTTATTATGGGGAGAAGCTTGGGAACATAGAGGCCGTACAGGTCAACTCACAGGATGAAATTATCTCTTGGGGAGAGATAGGGAATGATGAGATGAAAGTTTATATAATCTCTGAAGAAGACATAACCCATTACATACAGGAACTTAAACTGGGAAAGGTCTCAGGACCAGATTTCTTACCATCCGAATTGTTTCGATTAGATCCGTCATTCTGGGCCTCAGTCCTGGCCAAGGTTATGAATGGCATCATAGAGAAAAATTGTTTTCCACATTCTTGGAAAACCAATATCCTGGTGCCCATATTTAAGAAAGGGGACAGGGCTAACTCTGGGTCATATAGGCCAATAAGCCTGATTGATCTCACTGCAAAAATATATGGGAAACATTTGTTGGGACATATTACAGAATGGATGGAGGCAAAAAACACTCTGGGAGAAGTTCAGGCTGGATTCTGTCAAGGATACTCCTGCATCGATCAGTGTTTTTCGCTGTACCACCTTTTGAGAAAATATACATATACGAAACAGCCAGTCTGACCTACAGGGAGCGATTGACACCATAGATAGGACCAAACTGTGGCATCAGTTAGGTTTGATGGGAATGGACCCACCTCTGCTGAAACTGGTTTGTAATTACTATTCTGATACTAAGACAACTGTCAGATATGGAGTACAGGGTGAGCACACAGAATCTTTCCCCACAGTAAAGGAAGTGAAGCAGGGATGTGTTATTGCTCCAACTTTATTCAGCCTTTTCATCAATGAAGTTGTCACAAGACAGCAAAATCCAGCACATCATCACCCAAAGACTGTGGGTGGTGATTTTTATTTGCTCCTCTGTGCTGATGACATGACCCTCATGTACCTATCACTTATAGGACTCCAAAGGATGTTAACTTCCCTATCTGAGTACGCTAAGGGTAATGCCTTAGCTATAAACATCCCCAAATCCAAAGTGGTGTCTTTCCGGACATTCAAACCCCATCGCTGAGTTATTGGCAAAGAAAAATTGGAGGGGGTTGCTTCCTTTACATACTTGGGTGTAACCTTTAATACAGCTTTATCCTGGAGGTCACAACTTCATAGGGTAAGACTGAAGGCGGAGCAGGCCGCAATTGGGATCTTGAAATTTTATAAGAACTGTGGCAGATGCCCCTGTATAGAAACTTTGAGGGTGACGGAGGCAACACTGGATGCCACTCTTTTGTTTGATGCTGAGTTGTGGGGGTTGGATCAAAGGGCTTGCAAAGTAGCAGAGATTGCTCAAGCTGCTTTTATGAAGAAACTTCTGGGTTAACAAAGTTCCACTCCAAGAGCCCTGGTTAGGCAGGAGCTGGGTGTTCTGAACGTGGACATTAAGGCCAAACAATGCGTATTCTCTTTCTGGATAAAAATTAGATCTTTATCCCTGAACCGTATTCCCAAGAGAATCCTGATGGAAATGGAGGAAAATTTGAAAGGGAGAAATACCTGGGTTAAAGAAATGACATTGGAATTAGAAAGAAGAGGGCTAGGTTTTATTGGAGTAGTTACGGATCAAATTCCTATCTCAACAGACAAGGAATAGATTACAACACGTCTGGAAGATATTGCTCTTCAGGAAGATAGGGCGAGGGTGGGCGAACTATCCCACATTCCTTTAAATCAATACAGATTTTCTGCAAAAATGCCCGCGCTCTATCTGCAAATTCCCCACCATCACTGAAGACTAGCAATTACTAGACTGAGTTTCTCGCAATTAGATTCCAGTATTCAGGAGAGTAGGTGGTTGAGGACCTCAATGGCTCAAAGGTTAAGCCCTTGTGATCAGAAGAGAGTGGAGGATATACCACAGGTCTTACGGGAATGTCCTTTTCACATAAATGAGAGGCGAAAATGGCTGAGCCCACTTACGAAAGGGGGTGAAGGCCTTTTGCCCCTTGAAATGACAGTACAGCTGTTTTTGGAGCTATCATTAAACTCAATATTGTATCTTGCTAAATATGTAATGCTGCCCAGATGAAAAGGAAAAGAATGGTCAAAAAGGGAAATCGATAATTGGTGGTATGAAACATTACCTAGTGGAGACTGTCCCTGGATGGTGTTTGTAGAACGATCATAAGGATATGTAGTATGGCTCATTTTAAAATTATTATTATTACTGATGTAGCTCCTATGTTAAAAGGGTGTTGAAAAGCTGAATTTGTGGGAAATTAGTAACCAAAGTAATTTGGAGTACGGGCTAATTTTAAGACCACTCAGACTTTGTATGATTGGTGAGGTTGTTTTTATGTGTGTTTTTTCTTTGTTACGAGGATTTGTATTATGAGATTGTCTTTATCTCTCTTATGAGAAATTGTTAAAATTTGGCCAAAACCGGCCATAAATAAAAATTAAATTCACTAGTGAACGTGACAAGTATCCTGGGTTTTCGTTATTCCCTTCGATAAGGGAATTGTGTTACAATACACCATACCACCTCAGGGAAATCTGAAAGGGACTGTGCCTTAGAAGTAGAATTTCCTCAAATCCCCCATGTGCACCTATGCCTGGTCTACTGTTTGAGCATAATCACTATACTTATGTCACTTGAAAGGAGTCAGTATGTGGCTTGTCTCTGAATCCTTGCTCTAACAAATAATTTTACACAAAATCCCTGAAAATGAATTAGGCATGCATTAGGCTCATTTTTCATATATGGAAATTAAATCAGAAAGGTGAATTATTTATCAATTTATTTGAATTTATATCCCACCCTTTCTATCAGGCTCAGGGTGGCTTACAAACAAAGAATATAAAAATCAATACAAATAAGCTCATTATACTTTTGAATTAACCCCCCTCCCTCCAGTTCCCCCAAACCTATCTCTACCTGCCAAAAACCTGGCCAAATAAATAGGTCTTACATTGCATTTTCAAGATGGTAAGCCATTGGTGAACTTCCAGGGGAAGGGAGTTTCAAAGCTGTGGGGCAGCCACAAAGGGTGTTTTTATGTGAGATACTATGGTTGCTACCACACATGGCCACCCAGGAGTCACTCATCTGACCATCCATCTGAAGGTCAAATGGGGGGGG
>QEPC01005870.1:16741-53260 GCA_003113815.1 Sphenodon punctatus
AATAATAATTCTAGAGGGGTGGGGATTGTTTTTAGAATGTTTTAATTCCTGTTAATATTATTGTTTTAAATTATTGTTTTGAATTATTGTTATTTTTTATGCTAGACGCCACCCCAAGATGCCATGGGTATGAGGGGGCGGCTAAGAAATATAACTAAACTAACTAACTAACTAGCTAACGAACGAACGAACGAACGAACTAAATAAATAAATAAATAAATAAATAAATAAGTGAGAAGACTGAGGTATTTTCAGGGCCTTGTGGAACCTGCATTTCCACCATTGCTGCCAATGGTGCATTCTACCACAGCCCTGGGTATTTTTATTTTTGCTTGTTTGTTGGTTCATTTAAAATTAGGACCTGCCCCCACCCCCTACACTTCCCATAAGACTCAGAGCAGCTTATGGAATAAGAATAAAAACCATATAGAGTGTTATCACACAAGACAGAGCCCCACATTGTCCCCCCCCCTTTGCCCCACATTTACCTGCCCATCTGAAGGGCGGCCTCCAGATGTTTGCTCTGGTTTGGGCTATGGCAGCTCTGCACAGCATCATCTGCAGAAAGGCAGGGCACAATGTGTGGCTCCAGGGATGCCTCCTGTCCAATGGTGAGGCCAGGGGGTAACCATGTTCTCCACCATAGAGTCAGATTCACAACCTAGAGTGGTCACAGGAGCGACTGCAACTGTATGGGGGCGGTGTGCATGCAGACCGCAGTCATGGTAACCCATCTGCTGGGGTCCTTGCAAAGCCAATGCAGCTTGGTGGCTGTAGAGGGTGAGCACAGAGCAGCTGTGGGGTCTGGTGGGCTCCCAGCCATGTGTTAACATCCATAGAATCCATCCTTTCCCCCCTGCAGCTCCTATCTCCTCCTGCCAAATGTTTGGTCAAAAAGAAAGATATCACATCACCTCCAGACAATGGTCAGGCAAGGATGGGGAAGGAATAAGAAAAAAGATCAGCACTAGCAATGTGTTTAAAGACAAATATAGTTCCTCACAGAGTAACACTGAGTAAAAACAGACAGGACAACAGCCTGATGTGACCCACTTTGGTCTGGACCTCATCTGCATGTATGTGCCAGCACCACCAGATGTTGGCCTGGGATTGCCCCTGGCCATGTTGGTGGCTAGCCCAGGTTGTGAACTCGGAAAAATTCCAGTGTCAGAGTCTGGGCTAAGGCTCACCTGACCAGGTCAATGGAGACCATCATATATGATTCCAGACTGCCAACATGGACTGGGTTGGGTCTGCCAAGGCCAGCCACCATGTCTGCCTGTTATGATGGGAGGTGAGGGGTGAGGCACTAGACACAGCACAGGGGTAGTGATGACAGGTGTCCCATCATGCTTGTCCCCACCATCCCTGGTGGTCCAGCATCAGTCGGATTGGTTCGGTGCCCTGACATGGCAAGGACCGTGTCCACCATGGTTTTCCTCCCCAGGCCATGTCAGGCCACAAACAAGTTTAGTTACTACATACATTTTTAGTTATTACATAAAGGTCTTATCTGAGGAATACCAGTAACAATTTTGTGGGAACTACAGTATTCAAAATTCACACTATAGTCTGTAGACCATAATTATTTCAGAAAGTGTTTCCTTTTCCAGCAATGGTCCAGATGGGTGACTAGTTTCGCATGACATGAGAGTTCTACATTCCTTTGTTCATATAAGTATATGGCATTGTCAAACTGTTTCTGACCATAAATAGTATGTCAGCTGATCGAGGACTTGTTCTGCTACTTTCAAAAGTTGATTGGTTAGGACTAGGGATGAAACAAGATTTTTTCCTTCTCGAAAATAGGCTTCTTCACTAGATTGTCTCATCTTGAGAACTTCATGAGAATTCAGCTCTCTCACAAGATGCTCACGAGACTTTCGAGAACCTAAAAATAGCTAAACAATGTTCTGTGCATGCAAAACAATGGCTGCCAGGGCCATTCTGCGCATGTGTGACAATTTTGGAGGTATTTTTGAGATTCTCAAGAATTTCACGAGATTCTTGAAAATCTCATGAGAATCTCATGAGATCTCGCCAGGGTTGTGAGATTCTCGCAAGAACTAATTTCTTCCTTTTTTCATCTCTAGTTGTGACATCTTATTTTTTTTTTTAAAGTATGGATAACTTCTATTCTCATAAATAGGCAGATACTCTGCTTGCTATCTACAAACTGAATTCCCTGTAACTAAAAAGATTTTCCTATAAATGATACTAGCAGTGCTTGGTGTTTTATTTGCCAGCTTAGCTTGAGTATGACCAGAGGAATGGCTAACTTGGCTTATAAGAGAGGGAAAAGATCTGAAAGTACCACATTGTGCACACTAAAGAATAGTAATATCTCTGTTTTGTTTTTCACAGAACAATGCTTCTAGATGCATTTCTCTTTTAATAGGTTGAGTTCACCCTTGGTTTCAAGGCCTCTGTATAGTACTATGAAATCCTGCTTCATTGATGTCAATGGAACTTTGGCGACTGAGTAAATGGAGCCAGGATTTCTCCTATAGTGAGGAATTTCTTTGGTTTTGAAGTTAGTGATGCTGCTCTGAGCTATGCAACTTCTCCAGAAGCAGAAATGCTGGTTCCATGCAAGAATCAGAGATGTGTAGTCTAGTAGACTGAACAATGACTGGAGGATGAGAACTCTCATTTTCTTTTGTCATACTGAATTAGAGTTTTCATAGATATTTCATCCATTGGCCAAGTTCAAGGGCAGTTCTGGGATAGGTTTCTAGTACAGTGATTCCCCCAAATTTGACTGTGTGATCCTACTTTGCAACTTAAATATAACTTTATTATTCCAGACAGCAACAGAAGGTGAAAACAGACATGACGCTAACCACCCTTGGTGATTATTTATGCATGTTTCAGGGCTGCATAGGGCACCAATACAGCCCTGCAGTATGCATAAATAACCACCAAGGTTGGTTAAAGGGTGGTTAGTGTCATGTCTGTTTTTTACCCACAGATATACAAAGTATATCAAATACCAGTTGAGATCATGACTAGGAGTGTGGAATTCATTTTCTTTTTTTTTAAGTTACTAAAATGAATGAAGCCCCATTCATTTTAATAACTAGGAAACATAAACAAATGAACTGGGAAACAAATGAAAATGACTGAATTTTCATTCATTTTTATTGCTTTTGTTTCATTTTTGTTTCCCTATTAATCCTGCTGTGGCTGGAAGCAAAACAACAGAGGGGAGGAAGAGCAGTCACAAGAGAGTCAGGAGATATATGATTGACATTTCCATTGGCCAACCGGCAACGCAAACACATCTCAGTGATCTCACATCACCGTGGCAATACTGACACACACAGAACATTCACTCAGGTCGTTCCCTGCATGTGCTTTCAACGAATCAGGGTGAGTGGGTGGGTGAGGGAACTGGAATCAGTAAAAGCTTCTGGTCATGCTCCCCTTCCAGGCCACTCTGACACAATTCCTCTGGGTGCTTTGCAGAGAGATACTCAACTACTTATGCATTGTGTTGGACCTTTATTACTGCCAACTCTCTCTCTCTCTCTCTCTCTCTCTCTCTCTCTCTCTCTAATGTGCTGCCCTGAAAATTGATACCCTGACACACTTTGGGGTGTCAATGCCAAAACCAGTGCCTGCATGATGCTTTTCTCTGACTGCCTCTTGCTGTTGCTGATGCCTGAATGTCTCTCTCTCAAAGATCTTCTGCCCCGTGGGGTGTTCTCTGCAAGTTGACACCCTGCCACAGTTTGGGGGTGCCTATGCCAAAGTCTGCCTGCCTGCTGCTCCTCTGAGCACCTTTCTGCTGCTGTCCAAATGTGTGTGTGTGTGTGGCCACTTTTCAAAAAGAGTGCATGAGCGGCAATTCCTATGGTGGCTGGCTACTTCTGGTGCATCTAAATGCACTTCATGGGGCTTTTCCAGAAGCGTGTTGAAGAATGTGCTGCATCCAGCCACTCATATAAAAGCAGCCTCTCTCACATATATCCTGCCTGCCTGAGGTGATCTCCACAAGTTGACACCCTGCTACACTTTGGGGTTCCTGCCTATGTTGAAGCCAATGCCTGCTGTTCCTTTGTCCTTCTGCCACTGCTGCTACCAGTTTGTTTGGTGATTGTGTGTGTCTCTTTCTCATATTGTCTTCCCCCTGGGGGCATTCTCTGCAAGTTGAAGACCAACATTCTTGGGATAGCAGGTCTTCTTTGCCAGCCCCTGCTGCTTCTCAGTGCCTGTCTGCTGCATGCCAATCTGTCTGATATTTTTTCTGCTTGGGCACATTCTGTGCAGCTTGAAGCCTTGTCAGACTTCAGACACAACTGTCTCCTATGCTAGTGTCTTCAGATCCAGTACCTGGTGGGTGCTCACTGTCTGTCAGTGTCTTCTCTGTCCTCTGCCTGCCTGCTTCATGCCAGTTGGTCTCTGATATTTATGCCCTGCTGGGGTCGTGTGTGCAAGTTTTGGGGAAGTGAAAGTGTCATAGAAGAACAGTCAAACTGCTATTGAAAAGTATGGAAGCCCTAGCAAGCAGTTCCCATTGATCTCAATGTGAAACTAATATAAAACAAAAATAAAGGGTTAAAACAAATGAAAAAATAATGAATGAGTTTTTTGAAATGAAAACAAAAGGGTAAACAAAAAGGAATGACGTTTTTGATAACGAAAACAATGGGGAAATGAAAATTAATGACGTCCCTTCTGCACAACCCTAATTATGACCTATCCACAGATGGTGAGACCACATGTGAGATAAGAATCCACAATATGGAAAGGGAACCTTGGGATCAGAAAGTTCCTGCCCTACTATCATTCTGTCCATTTTCTGTTTAAAATAATAAAGCTAAACCTCATTTCTCACAAAGTAATCAACAAGGTACCTAATTAAATATTATTCCTTTAATCAATTGTTCACTAGAGGTACTTACTAGAGGTAAGTATAGGATGGTATGAAAATATTATCTTCAGTTTACATATAAGGAAACTGAGGAATAAAATCAAAGGTCATGAATCCTTCAAAGACTTGTTTATGTATTTAACTTGAAGGACATGCAAAGTCCCCTTCCAATGGAACTGTTCAGTTGTTTAAAGATTCTGAAAGACCCAGATTTAAAGCTCTTCAAAAAACCAGAGCACCAACTGTTGAGTCAGCAAAAGAAGAATAATCTTGGACTGAAAACCAAACAACCAAAGTTGCATTACCTTTTAAGAGATATTTTCTACCTAGTTAATTTACAGTAGTGGCAGGGAGAAGAGACTTTTCTTCTTATTGTGGCAGATACTATGCTGCTGATTAACATTTTTTAAAAAAAATCTTAATTAAAATGCTTCTTTGCTTATTGAAAAACACTTTGAATGATTGGAGGCCTTCCTTCTTCACTCTACAAATTGGCTTTCTGAGCATGCTGGCTAAAATCTGACAATCACTGATGGTTAACTTTAGATGAAGCAGCTGGTCTAGAGTTTCTAAGTGAGCATAAGATGAACATATTTCAAAGTAAAGCCTAGAGCTTTGGTTTCACTGGGAGCCAAAATGTGGAAGTCTGTGAAGTTACTGCATCTAAGGAAACCTAATTTCTGATGAATAAAGATCCCGGTTGCTGTATTTTTTCTTAATATTTCAAAACTGATGTTAAAAGACCACTATCCCACTTTGCTTTGTAGAGCAGTCTGACAGTTCAAAGGTTAGAAATATTTCTTGCCAAGAAGAGCATTAACTCTACTGTGTTTGAAGAGATAGTTCAGTTAGAGTTAGCAAAAATGACATTTATAACCTAGTGCTAGTGTGGCATAGCAAAAATGATATTTTTGGGGCAATGGCAATAGTTGAGACAATATTTTCCTGCATATTTTAGGACTGACCATTCAGTATAAACGATCAACTTTTCCTTCAGATTTTAAGGATCAGTAAGGTATTCAAACCCAGAAGCATTGGGGATACAGGAGAACATTGGAAACAATCATTTTTAATTGGCTAAAGGCATAATCACATTAATGATCATGGAAAATATGAAACTTCATAATTTACGACTTTTATAATTGGAAAGTATTCTGGAAATTCAGTGCCAATTCCAGTAGAAACTATAGTGCATTACATAACCAAATGCAATTCAACTATCAGAGTTCACTATAGCTATTTCTCACACAAACAAAAGAACATAATTATATGCATATATATGTAGCGCTGATTTCTTTTCTTTTTATTTATAAGCTTTTCATTTTATTGCATTTAATTGAAACCTTGATTCTTGTACTTCTTTGTCAGGAGAGATTTTTTTAAAAAAAAATAATGTATCCCATATCTCTCATTTGAGGTTCTATTGTCAAGCTACTCTGACGTAAAGTGTAGCCAGAAACTGATTAGTAATGTTCTTAAACATCACCTGGCTTCTTGACTAATTAAAAAGCTTGGTTCTGACCTGCTTTTCTGTCTGAGACAAGAGCAGGTAGCTTCAGGGGAAAAAAATGAACTGCAAACAACTGCAACTAATCAGAATGTAAAGGGTAAAAAAAAACCAGATGAGATGGTGGCCTGAGTTGGACTGTTGTGGCCTGCACTGGTCTGGGACACCCTTTTGGTCTGTGACTACCCTGGGTAGATGGTTGACCTGGAATGTGCACTGAGCTCGATTCCAAGTGACAGTCCCCTGCCAAGGGTCACCCATCCAAGCCAATGAGGGCCAACAGAGGACCACACATTTGTTCATTTCCACCTATCCCCGCCACAGGGCGGGTTGTTTGCCATGGCTANAAATGGACACATATGGGTAAGAAGAAATCAAAAGTTACAACAGAAAGATTTAATTAAATGAATTTTGGAAGGAATATAAATTCGTATTCTTCAGGGGCACAGGTCAATTTGTAACTGGTAGCATTAAGAAAGAATAATCCACTTTTTATATAACTGGTGGCTTTCTTGAATATTTCTTTGACGCGTATCATGGTTGGTACTGTTTGCAAGAGGAGGCTGAACTAGATTAGGGGTAGCAAACAATGGTTCAGAATGACATATTGATGTGGCCTACAACATATAGGTAGATTAGATTATAAAAAATAAATCTGAGATTCTGAAAAATCAGTAAGTTTCTAGCCTTTGTGTTTTCCAGGATAACTTTGTAAGAGTGAACTAAATGTAAATGAGAGAAGGGTACAGGAGTCTGGACATAATCTGAAACCATGACATGGAAGTGTGTATCCACTTTTGATTACACCGATGGAAGGACATTCCTGTGCCCTGTGTGTCTTGAGTGGTACCATGTGCATACCCATTGCAGGGACATTGTGTCATGTGCAAACTGCATGGGAGGTTTGGGATTGTGGCTGTCTACATTATTTCACTTCTTGGGTAGGAGGTGAAGGCCACCTGGATGGGAAATGAGAGTTCCATTATTTCTGATGACACCCAGCTTTACCTCTCTTTTTCTACCGACCCAGGTTCTGCCGTTTCAGTACTGTCCCAATGTTTGGAGGCACTGCACTTGATGCCTATAGCGTACTGAGCCAGATTCAAGGTGCTGGTGTTGGCCTATAAAGCTCTACAAGGCCTTGGCCCTTCATACCTCAGGAATCGTCTCACCCTCTGCACCCCAGAGAGAACCCTTCGGTATGAAGGGAGCGCCTTGTTAGAGGTTCCCCGGGTAAAACAGTTGGCCACAATGGAGAGGACGTTCTCTGTGGCCAGGCCGTGACTGTGGAACTCCGTCCCAGAGGAAGCCCATCTGGCCCCAAGTGTGTGGGTCTTCCGCCAGGCCTGCAAGACATGGCTGTTCTCCATGGCCTTCGGAATGGGGGAGGGTGGGGTGGAATAATAATTCTAGAGGGGTGGGGATTGTTTTTAGAATGTTTTAATTCCTGTTAATATTATTGTTTTAAATTATTGTTTTGAATTATTGTTATTTTTTATGCTAGACGCCACCCCAAGATGCCATGGGTATGAGGGGGCGGCTAAGAAATATAACTAAATTAACTAACTAACTAACTAACTAACTAACTAAATAAATAAATAAATAAATGAGTGAGAAGAGTGAGGTATTTTCAGGGCCTTGTGGAACCTGCATTTCCACCATTGCTGCCAATGGTGCATTCTACCACAGCCCTGGGTATTTTTATTTTTGCTTGTTTGTTGGTTCATTTAAAATTAGGACCTGCCCCCACCCCCTACACTTCCCATAAGACTCAGAGCAGCTTATGGAATAAGAATAAAAACCATATAGAGTGTTATCACACAAGACAGAGCCCCACATTGTCCCCCCCCCTTTGCCCCACATTTACCTGCCCATCTGAAGGGCGGCCTCCAGATGTTTGCTCTGGTTTGGGCTATGGCAGCTCTGCACAGCATCATCTGCAGAAAGGCAGGGCACAATGTGCGGCTCCAGGGATGCCTCCTGTCCAATGGTGAGGCCAGGGGGTAACCATGTTCTCCACCATAGAGTCAGATTCACAACCTAGAGTGGTCACAGGAGCGACTGCAACTGTATGGGGGCGGTGTGCATTCAGACCGCAGTCATGGTAACCCATCTGCTGGGGTCCTTGCAAAGCCTATGCAGCTTGGTGGCTGTAGAGGGTGAGCACAGAGCAGCTGTGGGGTCTGGTGGGCTCCCAGCCATGTGTTAACATCCATAGAATCCATCCTTTCCCCCCTGCAGCTCCTATCTCCTCCTGCCAAATGTTTGGTCAAAAAGAAAGATATCACATCACCTCCAGACAATGGTCAGGCAAGGATGGGGAAGGAATAAGAAAGAAGATCAGCACTAGCAATGTGTTTAAAGACAAATATAGTTCCTCACAGAGTAACACTGAGTAAAAACAGACAGGACAACAGCCTGATGTGACCCACTTTGGTCTGGACCTCATCTGCATGTATGTGCCAGCACCACCAGATGTTGGCCTGGGATTGCCCCTGGCCATGTTGGTGGCTAGCCCAGGTTGTGAACTCGGAAAAATTCCAGTGTCAGAGTCTGGGCTAAGGCTCACCTGACCAGGTCAATGGAGACCATCATATATGATTCCAGACTGCCAACATGGACTGGGTTGGGTCTGCCAAGGCCAGCCACCATGTCTGCCTGTTATGATGGGAGGTGAGGGGTGAGGCACTAGACACAGCACAGGGGTAGTGATGACAGGTGTCCCATCATGCTTGTCCCCACCATCCCTGGTGGTCCAGCATCAGTCGGATTGGTTCGGTGCCCTGACATGGCAAGGACCGTGTCCACCATGGTTTTCCTCCCCAGGCCATGTCAGGCCACAAACAAGTTTAGTTACTACATACATTTTTAGTTATTACATAAAGGTCTTATCTGAGGAATACCAGTAACAATTTTGTGGGAACTACAGTATTCAAAATTCACACTATAGTCTGTAGACCATAATTATTTCAGAAAGTGTTTCCTTTTCCAGCAATGGTCCAGATGGGTGACTAGTTTCGCATGACATGAGAGTTCTACATTCCTTTGTTCATATAAGTATATGGCATTGTCAAACTGTTTCTGACCATAAATAGTATGTCAGCTGATCGAGGACTTGTTCTGCTACTTTCAAAAGTTGATTGGTTAGGACTAGGGATGAAACAAGATTTTTTCCTTCTCGAAAATAGGCTTCTTCACTAGATTGTCTCATCTTGAGAACTTCATGAGAATTCAGCTCTCTCACAAGATGCTCACGAGACTTTCGAGAACCTAAAAATAGCTAAACAATGTTCTGTGCATGCAAAACAATGGCTGCCAGGGCCATTCTGCGCATGTGTGACAATTTTGGAGGTATTTTTGAGATTCTCAAGAATTTCACGAGATTCTTGAAAATCTCATGAGAATCTCATGAGATCTCGCCAGGGTTGTGAGATTCTCGCAAGAACTAATTTCTTCCTTTTTTCATCTCTAGTTGTGACATCTTATTTTTTTTTTTAAAGTATGGATAACTTCTATTCTCATAAATAGGCAGATACTCTGCTTGCTATCTACAAACTGAATTCCCTGTAACTAAAAAGATTTTCCTATAAATGATACTAGCAGTGCTTGGTGTTTTATTTGCCAGCTTAGCTTGAGTATGACCAGAGGAATGGCTAACTTGGCTTATAAGAGAGGGAAAAGATCTGAAAGTACCACATTGTGCACACTAAAGAATAGTAATATCTCTGTTTTGTTTTTCACAGAACAATGCTTCTAGATGCATTTCTCTTTTAATAGGTTGAGTTCACCCTTGGTTTCAAGGCCTCTGTATAGTACTATGAAATCCTGCTTCATTGATGTCAATGGAACTTTGGCGACTGAATAAATGGAGCCAGGATTTCTCCTATAGTGAGGAATTTCTTTGGTTTTGAAGTTAGTGATGCTGCTCTGAGCTATGCAACTTCTCCAGAAGCAGAAATGCTGGTTCCATGCAAGAATCAGAGATGTGTAGTCTAGTAGACTGAACAATGACTGGAGGATGAGAACTCTCATTTTCTTTTGTCATACTGAATTAGAGTTTTCATAGATATTTCATCCATTGGCCAAGTTCAAGGGCAGTTCTGGGATAGGTTTCTAGTACAGTGATTCCCCCAAATTTGACTGTGTGATCCTACTTTGCAACTTAAATATAACTTTATTATTCCAGACAGCAACAGAAGGTGAAAACAGAC
Source organism: Sphenodon punctatus (assembly GCA_003113815.1). Taxonomy (NCBI): domain Eukaryota; kingdom Metazoa; phylum Chordata; class Lepidosauria; order Sphenodontia; family Sphenodontidae; genus Sphenodon; species Sphenodon punctatus. The sequence continues at coordinate 27,336 of QEPC01005870.1, forward strand.
ATGACACTAACCACCCTTGGTGGTTATTTATGCATGTTTCAGGGCTGCATAGGGCACCAATACAGCCCTGCAGCATGCATAAATAACCACCAAGGTTGGTTAAAGGGTGGTTAGTGTCATGTCTGTTTTTTACCCACAGATATACAAAGTATATCAAATACCAGTTGAGATCATGACTAGGAGTGTGGAATTCATTTTCTTTTTTTTTAAGTTACTAAAATGAATGAAGCCCCATTCATTTTAATAACTAGGAAACATAAACAAATGAACTGGGAAACAAATGAAAATGACTGAATTTTCATTCATTTTTATTGCTTTTGTTTCATTTTTGATTCCCTATTAATCCTGCTGTGGCTGGAAGCAAAACAACAGAGGGGAGGAAGAGCAGTCACAAGAGAGTCAGGAGATATATGATTGACATTTCCATTGGCCAACCGGCATCGCAAACACATCTCAGTGATCTCACATCACCGTGGCAATACTGACACACACAGAACATTCACTCAGGTCGTTCCCTGCATGTGCTTTCAACGAATCAGGGTGAGTGGGTGGGTGAGGGAACTGGAATCAGTAAAAGCTTCTGGTCATGCTCCCCTTCCAGGCCACTCTGACACAATTCCTCTAGGTGCTTTGCAGAGAGATACTCAACTACTTATGCATTGTGTTGGACCTTTATTACTGCCAACTCTCTCTCTCTCTCTCTCTCTCTCTCTCTCTCTCTCTCTAATGTGCTGCCCTGAAAATTGATACCCTGACACACTTTGGGGTGTCAATGCCAAAACCAGTGCCTGCATGATGCTTTTCTCTGACTGCCTCTTGCTGTTGCTGATGCCTGAATGTCTCTCTCTCAAAGATCTTCTGCCCCGTGGGGTGTTCTCTGCAAGTTGACACCCTGCCACAGTTTGGGGGTGCCTATGCCAAAGTCTGCCTGCCTGCTGCTCCTCTGAGCACCTTTCTGCTGCTGTCCAAATGTGTGTGTGTGTGTGGCCACTTTTCAAAAAGAGTGCATGAGCGGCAATTCCTATGGTGGCTGGCTACTTCTGGTGCATCTAAATGCACTTCATGGGGCTTTTCCAGAAGCGTGTTGAAGAATGTGCTGCATCCAGCCACTCATATAAAAGCAGCCTCTCTCACATATATCCTGCCTGCCTGAGGTGATCTCCACAAGTTGACACCCTGCTACACTTTGGGGTTCCTGCCTATGTTGAAGCCAATGCCTGCTGTTCCTTTGTCCTTCTGCCACTGCTGCTACCAGTTTGTTTGGTGATTGTGTGTGTCTCTTTCTCATATTGTCTTCCCCCTGGGGCATTCTCTGCAAGTTGAAGACCAACATTCTTGGGATAGCAGGTCTTCTTTGCCAGCCCCTGCTGCTTCTCAGTGCCTGTCTGCTGCATGCCAATCTGTCTGATATTTTTTCTGCTTGGGCACATTCTGTGCAGCTTGAAGCCTTGTCAGACTTCAGACACAACTGTCTCCTATGCTAGTGTCTTCAGATCCAGTACCTGGTGGGTGCTCACTGTCTGTCAGTGTCTTCTCTGTCCTCTGCCTGCCTGCTTCATGCCAGTTGGTCTCTGATATTTATGCCCTGCTGGGGTCGTGTGTGCAAGTTTTGGGGAAGTGAAAGTGTCATAGAAGAACAGTCAAACTGCTATTGAAAGGTATGGAAGCCCTAGCAAGCAGTTCCCATTGATCTCAATGTGAAACTAATATAAAACAAAAATAAAGGGTTAAAACAAATGAAAAAATAATGAATGAGTTTTTTGAAATGAAAACAAAAGGGTAAACAAAAAGGAATGACGTTTTTGATAACGAAAACAATGGGAAAATGAAAATTAATGAGGTCCCTTCTGCACAACCCTAATTATGACCTATCCACAGATGGTGAGACCACATGTGAGATAAGAATCCACAATATGGAAAGGGAACCTTGGGATCAGAAAGTTCCTGCCCTACTATCATTCTGTCCATTTTCTGTTTAAAATAATAAAGCTAAACCTCATTTCTCACAAAGTAATCAACAAGGTACCTAATTAAATATTATTCCTTTAATCAATTGTTCACTAGAGGTACTTACTAGAGGTAAGTATAGGATGGTATGAAAATATTATCTTCAGTTTACATATAAGGAAACTGAGGAATAAAATCAAAGGTCATGAATCCTTCAAAGACTTGTTTATGTATTTAACTTGAAGGACATGCAAAGTCCCCTTCCAATGGGACTGTTCAGTTGTTTAAAGATTCTGAAAGACCCAGATTTAAAGCTCTTCAAAAAACCAGAGCATTAACTGTTGAGTCAGCAAAAGAAGAATAATCTTGGACGGAAAACCAAACAACCAAAGTTGCATTACCTTTTAAGAGATATTTTCTACCTAGTTAATTTACAGTAGTGGCAGGGAGAAGAGACTTTTCTTCTTATTGTGGCAGATACTATGCTGCTGATTAACATTTTTTAAAAAAAATCTTAATTAAAATGCTTCTTTGCTTATTGAAAAACACTTTGAATGATTGGAGGCCTTCCTTCTTCACTCTACAAATTGGCTTTCTGAGCATGCTGGCTAAAATCTGACAATCACTGATGGTTAACTTTAGATGAAGCAGCTGGTCTAGAGTTTCTAAGTGAGCATAAGATGAACATATTTCAAAGTAAAGCCTAGAGCTTTGGTTTCACTGGGAGCCAAAATGTGGAAGTCTGTGAAGTTACTGCATCTAAGGAAACCTAATTTCTGATGAATAAAGATCCCGGTTGCTGTATTTTTTCTTAATATTTCAAAACTGATGTTAAAAGACCACTATCCCACTTTGCTTTGTAGAGCAGTCTGACAGTTCAAAGGTTAGAAATATTTCTTGCCAAGAAGAGCATTAACTCTACTGTGTTTGAAGAGATAGTTCAGTTAGAGTTAGCAAAAATGACATTTATGACCTAGTGCTAGTGTGGCATAGCAAAAATGATATTTTTGGGGCAATGGCAATAGTTGAGACAATATTTTCCTGCATATTTTAGGACTGACCATTCAGTATAAATGATCAACTTTTCCTTCAGATTTTAAGGATCAGTAAGGTATTCAAACCCAGAAGCATTGGGGATACAGGAGAACATTGGAAACAATCATTTTTAATTGGCTAAAGGCATAATCACATTAATGATCATGGAAAATATGAAACTTCATAATTTACGACTTTTATAATTGGAAAGTATTCTGGAAATTCAATGCCAATTCCAGTAGAAACTATAGTGCATTACATAACCAAATGCAATTCAACTGTCAGAGTTCACTATAGCTATTTCTCACACAAACAAAAGAACATAATTATATGCATATATATGTAGCGCTGATTTCTTTTCTTTTTATTTATAAGCTTTTCATTTTATTGCATTTAATTGAAACCTTGATTCTTGTACTTCTTTGTCAGGAGAGATTTTTTTAAAAAAAAATATTGTATCCCATATCTCTCATTTGAGGTTCTATTGTCAAGCTACTCTGACGTAAAGTGTAGCCAGAAACTGATTAGTAATGTTCTTAAACATCACCTGGCTTCTTGACTAATTAAAAAGCTTGGTTCTGACCTGCTTTTCTGTCTGAGACAAGAGCAGGTAGCTTCAGGGGAAAAAAATGAACTGCAAACAACTGCAACTAATCAGAATGTAAAGGGTAAAAAAAAACCAGATGAGATGGTGGCCTGAGTTGGACTGTTGTGGCCTGCACTGGTCTGGGACACCCTTTTGGTCTGTGACTACCCTGGGTAGATGGTTGACCTGGAATGTGCACTGAGCTCGATTCCAAGTGACAGTCCCCTGCCAAGGGTCACCCATCCAAGCCAATGAGGGCCAACAGAGGACCACACATTTGTTCATTTCCACCTATCCCCGCCACAGGGCGGGTTGTTTGCCATGGCTAGTTGCCATGGCTGACAATCATGACACAGGGTGGGGCGCTGGGTGGCCTACATGTTTGTTGTTGCCCCCTGCTCTACCAGCGGGTAATGGTAGAGCTCTCCAGCCACCAGGGGTCACAGGCACATCTGTTCAGCACCCCTCCCCAACTCAGGGAGTGGCGGCTGCACTTTCCCACCCTGAGTCAGACCGGGGATGCACCTTGCTGCCATTCCATCCATTTTTACCCAGAGACATTGAGTGTAACAGACAGCAGCTCTACTTTTCTCTGTGTCTACTGTCCCTGGTTCAACCAGTTCATTTAAAAGTGCCCTTCTAGATGTGCAAAGCACAGTTTGCTTGCCCCGCTTGTGGCACTCCCGAAGCACACTATGCAGAATAAGCTGGTTGAACAACAGGCAAACATGAAGCATTTGTCCTCCCCTCTGCGGCTGGGATAGCAGGATCTGACAATGTGGAAAATAAGCCAGGGTATCCAGAAGTGCCCCCTACAGTCCTCATCTGGCCAGGTAACCAATATCATGCTCCACCAGTAGTGGTTGTGGTCCCTGCCCAAAGTCACCTTTGGGTGGGTACAGCCATGCACCCAAGGTAAGCCAGTTTGGTAGTGTCCCTGGAGAGGAGCCTCACTGCCTGTATCAGCTCTCTGATTATGCAGTGCAGTGAGGTCTACCACTGCAGGAGGGAAGCCCTTTTGCAGTGGAACACCATGTGCCTGTCCTCAGGTATGCTGCCAGAAGCTAGGCAGGTGACAGTGTGGAGGAGCAGATAGTATTGACCCTCCAACTCCAGCACCCAGTCCTAGCAGGCAGCATTGAACTGCTGGATGGCTAGCAAGTCTGGCTTCAATGGTGATGTTGAGATCCTCCAAAAGTGGTGCCACATGTTCGATGTCCCCATCTCCCTGATAGTCTTCCATGCTGCACGGTGACAGTTTTTCACCACTCGTTTATAATCCCAGCATGGGGTTTCAGGCCTTGGATTGGCAACCTAGGGTCCATTCCCACCACCTGCCTGATGGTTTGCCATGCAGAATTAGCTGAATGATGGGGCATCTGGATGTTGACTGGGATGGTCTGTGCATGCTCCTGGGTCTGTGCCTTATCCTGGGCTGGGACTTTGTGCTGTTACCCCCACCTGCTGAGTGCAACATAGCTTTATGTGACTGGATTCCTGGGTCTCCCTGGAGGCCGCCATCCTTCAGAGCACTCCGGGGGTGCTGATGCTGTCAGGAGGTTGGTGGCCCTGATCTAGGTGTGGAGTGGTCTGGAGCTTGCAGGCCCATTGGCAGGTGAGTATGCTCTCAAATCCTCCTCTGAGACTGCCAGGGACAGAAACGATAGGGTCCCGGGGCCATACATTTGAGTGGGAACGTGTGAGGGGTTTAGAGTTTTTTCCAATCCAGCATTGGGTAGGGTTCTGCCTGGTTTATTAACTGCCTTTGGTCCATGTATTTGGGGGTTTGCTACCTGGGGGATTGTGGCTCCCACCATAAACTGTCTTGATCTGTGGGCCTTTCAGCCACTACTTTTCAACCACCCATCTTGTTCCCCTCTTCATTCTAGCCACATAATAAACTCTGCCTTTTGCCCCTGCTCATGGGCATTGTGTGGGTGTCATGGGGTCCCCTGGTCTGTACGCCTCCTTGTGTTTTTCCACCTTGATCCACTATTCTGGGGGTGTACAGCCTGCAGATGGTAAGGGGTTAACAGCTGCTGCTGTGTCCTGTTGTCATGGTTCCTGGAGCTCTGGGTTCTTGGCTAGGGGCAGGCTCCTGGGTGGCTCCTGGAGTTGTGAGTGGAGTGGGCTGGTCTGGGGATTTGGGCCACATGTCTGTGTGTTCCCAACCTGGGGCTTTCCCAGGGCAGGGAAATGTGTGTTTGCTGCCTCTGAGCTCAGTTTCCCTACCCACCAGGCTGTCTGAATACAGCTGAACCCATGGATGCATGCAGCTCGGGTGTGTGTCACTTACATCCTTACTCGGGTGCTCTGGCCTGCCTCCTGTCCGTATAAAAACATCCATTGTTTTACGGATGAAATTAAGCTACTTTTATAACCCTTCATGCCTTTCTTACATGAGGGCAAATTAGGAATAAATCCATTGGAGTTGGTGAAATTGTAGCCATGTCAAGCTTTTGCAAGTGATTAATCAAAAAGAAGAGTCTTTGTTCTGACCAAACAGGCTTTGTATCCATTTATTTTGCATCATTTGCAGCTGAAGAATGAGCTCATGGCTGCTTAGTGTGTGCATACAATTCAGAGTGATCAATTTGCTGGTATCAAGGTTGGAATGACCTGGTGGATTCTATTATATAGTTCCTGGTTTCTGTTAACTTTAGTCACTTAAGTGCCCTGTAAAGGCTTAGTGGAAGCACAGAATGAGTTTTAATTACCATCTTAATCTTGTCTCATTCAGACAGGGTTTCTTCTTCAGTAAGTCCCTCCATCTGTAAGAAATATATGGTTTTTTGCTATTAAAATGAATCTCAAAATAAAGAATTTTGAATGGCCAGGAGGAAATTCCCTCCCTCTAACTCACATACATCAGTCATAATAATCATCGTCGTATTATTTACCCTTCACTAGAATCTACCCTCATCTACCCATTTCATACTTACCTGTGATAAGCACTTCAATGTTGTACGGTTCACAGTAGTACGTTAGGAAAGACATAACACTTAAGGTACTGAACCAGTACTAACTGAGGATCTGAAACTATATAAGTTTTCAAAGATCAGACAAAAGACCTGTGAGGAAACAGATCTGAACACAGGCATCCTTAGTCACATCTCAAAGGATATGTCATTACCTTGGGCATCTGTGCCACTACATAATCTGCCATCCTGTTGTGAAGCTGTCTCTTTACATGCATATACAGAAGTGAAAAAACCCAACCACTTATTCTCATCCCAAATCTCTTTGGTTAGAACTAAGAAGGGGAAAGCAAGCACTAGTTGAGGTCCTGAATAGTCAGAGGAATAGTAGGAGGAATAGTAGGAGGAATGTTCCACCTCTGATTCCCTAATTCCAGATTAACTTCCATCACTCCTCAAGTGGGGACTATCAGTTGGTGACTGGCTTTCATCTCATGGGAAGTTCTGAACTTTGTTGGCAAACTTACGCGGGTACACATACTTGTGGGCAAAGTTCCGCATTTCCACCTTTCCCACAAGATGGAAGCTCTGCATCATTTATCTCTCAGGGAATCCTTCAGGATTAAAGGCTATGCATTCCATCCCATCTCATCAGAAAGCATCCTGAGATGGACTGCATGATGTTGAAGCTATGGAAGGACATGGGGTCCAGTAAAGCCAGAGGTCAGGAAAACCACATAGCCCAGGGGTAAAGTTTTTAAATCACAAGAACTATAATGGGGTCTGGAAAAAAGCCAAAGTGTGTCATCATGAAAGGGAGACTACAATCAGGACTTTTTCCAGAGCCTGAAGGCACAGCTGTTAAGCATGTTCTTCCTTACACACATATGTGCTAGGGATGGGACTCTGGGAAATTTTGGTGTTGGTCAATTTTGGTTTCAATTCTCATGAATTTCGGTTCTTTTTCAGTTTCGGTACTATCGGATCTTTTGCATTAATTTTTGTACCAGATTTTTAACATTGCAGTTTTTCAATGGGAGACAAACTGCAATGTTAAAAATCTGGTACAAGAATCAATGCAAAAGTTCCGGTAGTAACGAAACAGAAAAAGAACCAAAATTTTGGATTAATCCAAAATGGCCATTTTTGGGTACATTCAGTTTTATTTGAAACCGAAATTCCCATCCCTAATTATGCACATTTAAGTTGCATTAAAGTGAGTGACATCAAAATGTAGGCAAAGAAAGCTCTAGGGCTGAAACTCAATTTCAACTGTTTCTCTGTTATTGCTGAGAATCACAATTAGGGGTGTGCATGTCATGTCATTTTCATTATTGTTATTCTAATAAAAATATGATAAATAATAAGAAAAATTGAAATGAAAAAGACATTTTGTTTTTGAAAAGAAGGGAAAAAACTGAAAACATATTTCCAGCTATACTTTTTTTGTTTCTTATTCGATTCTGATAAACCTTGGGGAGATTGTAACTCCAACAGAGGACACTATGTGTACTAATTTTTGAAACAATTAGATAAAGGGAACCGATTTTAAAAGCAATTTAATGTTGTGGTTTTAAGAAAAGCTCAATACACATTCATGGCTACAGCTTCTTTATCTTCCATCCAATTTGCATGACACCTATGAATATTATGTCCCTACACAACTCTAACACACCTGTAAATATTTAGAAAGATTGGATGATGGGTTCTGATGGTATAAGACATTAACTTGAAAATACAATTCCAGCTGTAACATTTGTATATTCCATCCTGTTTACAAGACATCTGGCAGAAATGTATCACATACCTTCACTGTCATCTCTGACAAACTACAGGACAGTTTGATAAAGGGAGCCAATTTTATAAGCAATTGAAGCTGTCCCCTTGAAGACCATTATTCAGATATATAGCAGCACATACAGTGCCAGTCAGAGGCAAGCAGCTGGCATGGCAGGGGGAGGGAGGGTGTAGGAGGGAGGATGTGGAGCAACCCAAACAACTGACAGGTTCACATTCACTAGGCAATTACTGCATGCTTCCAGCTTTACAGGAATAATCAGTAGTGGCTTTGAGGCAGGCATAGGGGGTGGCCCTCAGGCAGGCATATAAGGGACATAACTCAGACTTTGGGGGTAGCATCCCAGAAATCAGGAGACATAGTGTACACATCCAGGCTGGCCAATTATCATCACAATCACATCCTGCAGCACTGTGAAAGAGGACATAAGAGAATCTCTATTGGCTCTTTCCTAAACAGATGCTTCTGACTTCCCAGTAACATATGGGAGAGAGATTTTGGGATGGTCACAGCATGGAATGAGGATGTTTGGTTGACATTTCTGCTTGCCAATTGGCATCATAAACTGATCTTGTACCACAGTGACATGTAAAATAATCCCTGGCATAGGCTCCTTCTCTACATATGTTGTGCAGGCATATAAAATTGGGACCCTTTATCACATCTTTCTGATATTTGGCAGAAATGATCCTGAAGGTATTAGATAAAGCCCTGACAAATTTCATGTACATTGGTTGGACTACAAAGATGTTGAAGTCAGACATACATTTAAAAGTTAATTGTTTATACCACCAGAACCCTTCATCCAATCCTGGTAAAAGTTGGCATAGATAGTATATATGGAAAGTGGTGAAAACTTGCCAAGTTCCATGTACATTAAAAGTGAGACAAAGACATTACAGCTAAGAATGTATATGAAGTTTTTTGAGAAATAATATAATTCAACTGCTTATAAAATTGGATTCCTTTCTCCAATAATTTTAGAATTTGTGCAGGTAATGCCTTCCAGTGGAGGTATAAGCACACCATGTTTCAGTCAAATATAATGAAAAACAAAAATGATACAGCCAACAATGGGTTTTCCATTAAAAGCATTGGAAAACAAAAACAAAAACAAAAACGAAAATTTGATATTTATGAAAATGAAAATGACAGATTTAAACAACGAAAACAAAAAATTAAAATTAAAATGACATGGGCCCCAGTACACACCTCTAATCACAATTCTTCTCATTTTAAATGAGAAACAATAATCAAGAAAATTGCCAACTCTTGACAATTCTCTGTCAAGAATCTTTTCTTGAATTACCAGTTGGTGATTGTCAGATTGTCAATTACTGAGTTGCCATTTACCAGATTGTTGGTTTCCATTTAATGGGTTGTTGTTTACCGGGTTGCCTGTGAGCCAAGTCCAATAACCAATAAACACGTTAACCAAAAACCGATAAACATGGTAACAAACCAATAAACACCAATAACCAATAACATAACCAATAAATGAATAACCACTAAACATGTAATAAACCAATAAACCATTAACCTATCAACAATAACCAATAAAAACCAATAACCAAAAAACCCCAAATAACCAATAAACATGGTAATAAACCAATAACCAATAAACATGGTAAATAATAAACATGGTAAATGGCAAACCACAGTAACCAGTAAACATGGCAATCACAATATCGATACAACTGGTAAACGGCAAAAACCCATGGTAATGGGAAAACACAGTAAACGATAAACGGTAAATTGTGTTAACCGATAAATTGAGTTTCGTTTGAGATCTTGATTGGAGTTTGAAAAAGCTGCAAAATCTTGACAGCAATTCTCGACTTCTGTGAAATTAACATGAGACTAGGGCTGATGCGGCAGCAGCTTTTACCACGCCGCGATTCTGTTCCGCCATTTCGGAATTGCCCGAGCCACACCGCGACTTTTCTGAGGACATTCCGCTAATTCCGCCAGAATTCTGCAAATCGCGGAATTGCGAAAAAATTGCGGAAAAATTGTGGAAATTGCGGAAAACCGCTATTCCGCTATTTTGTGGCGCTGGCGGAATTGCGGAAATAGCGAAAATGTCATGTTTCCACGATTCCACTAAGTTGCGGAATTAAATAAGCGGAACCGTGGAACTGCGGAATGAAACCGCGGAATGAAAGCCTCTGCCATGCCATTCCGCTAATTGCGGAAACACTGTTTCCGCCGGAAATAGCTACCGCTGCGATATTCCGCTACAGCCCTACATGAGACTCAATTTGATTCTCATTTCAGTACTAGAAAGCTCCTCTACTGATTCAGAGCCTAAATCAGGAATTGTTCCACTGAGGTCACATCAGGGAAAGTCAGAGTCCAGTTCAAGCCCTCAATCCTGATTCTTGGATTAAATGTCATCAGTTATTTATGACTGGTGTTGTTAGAGTTTCCATGAACATCCTGGGGTTTATGGAGCATCTCCATAGATTGCCCCTTCTCGCTGGAGTGGCACTGGAATCCCTCTGTGAAAGATATTAGCATAGATTCTGTATGGATCCTGATTCTATAAAGATTTTTAGAGAAATGCCAAGACATGGGATTTCCCAGATGCAGAGCACATGAGGTAGCCAAGCCCAGTGAAATAATTGATCTTAAATAGGACTGAACTGAATAGGTGATAGGGATGGGTGAATGCAGTTCAGAGGTTGGCCCGAACTTGACCTGTTCGGACGACTGTACCCAAATCCAAACACGAACTGACCGAACCGAACTCGAGTCCGAATGTTGACATGACCAAACAGTTCGGTCACTTCGATTCGCATTCGTGTGACAAAAACTTGTCACTGGAAGGCAAAACGTGACAGGGAGGGAGAGTCAGCTGAGGAGCAGACTTCCAGGCATCAGGGGTGGAGAGGCTTGGAGTAGCAGCCAGACTGCCCAATCACCATCCCTTTTCACCTCAGACCACTGGCTTCGCAGTCTGTGATTGGCCACGGGCTAGGCTGCACGGAGCCAATGGGGCTTGTGGTGAGGCAGGCACAGCAAGAAACAAAACTGATTGCCTTCCCCCTTCCCAACATCTTCTGAGCTAGTCACTGTTCCTGAACAGCAGGCGTTTCAGAAGGCTTCCTCTCCCAGCAGATTTTGTTTCTTCCTATTCCTTCCTAATCCATTGCCATCCTCCTCCTATTTCACCCATCCAACCCATTTACCTCCATATTATCATTTATTTAGATTATATTAGATAGATTTAGGTGTTATTTTTTGTTTTTACCCCTCCCTGTGTTCCCTGTGTTCAATCTTCCTTCCTCCCTCCCCCCTCCATTGAATCCTTTCCCTCTCCCTCTTATTCCATCCCTGATTCCCTTCCCCTGTTTTAAGTTTTGGATTTATTTAGAGTAGGATTATTATTAGATTGATTTTCATTTCAGTTTTGTACCCCTCCCTGTGTTCTTTGTGTTTCCCCCTGTGTAATATTGTATATATAGATAGATAGTTACGAGATAGATATACATAATAGTTAGCTTAGTTATAGAGATAGAGATACAGTGTGTTTGTAGGACAAGGTCTTTGTAGTTATTACGATATTCCATTTAGTTCCATAGGTTTTAGAATAGTTAATAGTGGTTAGATTTAGTGTACAGATAGATATAATATTAGTTTAAAAAATTGAGTAAAAAAATAAAAAATAAATATAAAATCTTTGTGTGTGTTTGAGTTGGAAGACATGGAGAAGGGAAGTAGGAGAGGCCGGTCTGCTGCACGTAAGACAGGCAATGGGGCATGTGGGAGAGGTGGTAGGGGCCATGCCCGAGCAGTGGCAGCAGGCAACAGCAGCAGCTCGAGAACATCACTACACCCCAAACACCGCAGGCCTGCTTAAGGGCAACAGGCTTCAGGGCCACGCAGCACCTCCTGGCAGTGCCCTCCACTGCCACGCAGGGCACTGGAAGGCCTACAGTACATGAGGCTGTGCCTGTCTCTGCTGCAGCTGCAGAAGCAGTTGCTGCTGCTTCCGTTGTTCCTCCAGGACCACCAATGTTCCCCATTGTGGAGGTGATCCTCAGCAGACCAGAGCTGGTGGATCCCACCCTGGCTGCTAGAGGCAGGGCCCAATCCCCGGGCAATGTCAGTAGGGAGAAGAATAGCAGCAGCAGCAGCACTAGCAGCTATAGAGGGGGACACAGGGAGAGTGCCAGCATCATGGCGGGCACGGGTAGTCTAGTTTCAGGGTCCCATTACTCCCCTTCATTGGACATCACTGTGATCATGGACAGTGAGTCAGAGGCAGACACAAGTGCCGCAGAGGAGATGTCTGGAGCTGAGGCAATGGCTGACCCTCCTCCCAGAGCTGTGTCGCCAGTGCCACCAAGATCTCCCCTTCCCAGCAGCGCTGGCAGCAGTGCATCACCCGGGGTGGGCCAGAAGGCAAGAGGGGGAAAAAAATCCTCAGTCTGGGATCATTTTAAGCAGGTGTGGGCAGATGATCCCAGAGAGGTGCCATGCACTGTGTGCAAAAAGATGGTAGAGCGTGGGCAGGTGCTCATAAACCTGGGGACAATGGCAATGGCAAGACACCTAAAGTCATGCCACAGTGCTCTGCTACTCAGCGGGAAGACAGCGGAAGTGGATGTTAGTGGGTTCCCGACTGCAGGGCCAAGCACCCAGCTCCTTTAGCAGGCAAGAGTCTTTCACCAGCACCAACTGCTTCCTCTATCAGCAGGAGCAGTATTCCTCCTGCTAGGGGGGCAGAACAGCAGCAGGTGTCTTCCCATCAGTGCCGTCAGTCCACCATGGAGGAGTTTGGGTGGGGGGATGTGTCACTGACTTTCAGGAGAAAGCGAAGCGCCTGTTGGCAGAAATGATTGCCCTTGGATGGGCAGCCCGTCTCAATTGTGGAGGACAAGGGCTTCCAGCGGCTTATTGGGTTCCTGGCCCCCAACTTTAAGCTGCCTTCCCACTCCACCCTGAGTCAGACTGTGGTGCCACAGCTCTACAGGGCTTTGAAGGAGCGAGTAAGGGAGCAGCTGGTAGTGTCTGGGGGTCCACGGTCCACTTCACCATGGGCCTGTGGTCCTCCAGGATTGCCCAGCATGCCTACTTGGCAGTGACTGCACACTGGTGGCAGGACCCAGAGGCAGCGCTTGGCAGTGGCAGGAGGGGTCCTGAAGCAGGGTATAGGTTGGCCCTGCTTCAGGCACAAGTCATGGACAACTCCCACACCATGAGAAACCTCAAGGCAGGCCTGGCCACCATGGTGAAGGAGTGCGTCAGGCCAGATGCGGCCTTCACTAAGGGGTGTGTGGTCGTGGACAACATGGCCAATATACTCATGGCGGTCAATGACGGGGGCTTCACAAGTATCCCTTGTGCCACAAACACCCTCCATTTTGTGGTGAAGGATGCTCTGGGCTTGGGGCAGAAGGGGATTGGGCTGTGCACCCTTAGCTCCCTGTTCGACCAGGGGAGAAAGCTGGCAGGGTTCTTCGGGAGCTCCTCCGGGATAAGCAGGCCGAGCAAGGATCCCCAATGCACCGCCCTGCATCAGGTGGAACTGGAGACAGACATTGAGGCACCTCCAGGTACAACAGGGAGGAATGGGAGATTCTTGCTTACACTGTCTTCATCCTGAGACTGTTCCTGGCCGTGACCGAGACCGTGAGCATGAGCAGCTCCACCACCACCCTCAGCCAGGTGACCCTGCTGGTCCATAGTCTCCACAGGAGCCTGGATGAGATTTTGGGGGGGCGGGATTGTGATCCTCCGGGCAGGAAGATCTCTGATGATGCGCTTGACCTGGCATGGAAGCTGAAGATGGGGCTGAGGGCGCGCTTCGATGAGCTCCTGAGCCGGGAGGAATATGTCCTGGCAACCATGCTGTACCCCAGGATCAAGGGCAGCATGGCATGTGAGACAGTGGCCTCCGGAAGGTTGCGCTGGTTCAGAAGATCCAGCAGGGCTAGCGGGCCATGCAGCAGGATGCCCCTGTGAATGGTGGGAGTGGGAGCAGCGACCTCTTCCAGCCATCTGGGTCTATCCCTGCCCGCAGTCCTAGTTGTGGCAGCAGCACCAGAATCAGGAAGAGCAGCAGCAGCAGGACCCATACTAGTGCCAGCAGCTCCTCCTGTGTTCAGGCCACTCTGGGGAGCATGGGACTCAGCACAATAGGGCAAGCAGCATGGCTGAGGGCAGTGGGGCAGGTGGTGCCCACCCAGAGCTACCAGAGGGAGTATGATGGCACCTCAGCAGCAGTGGAGACCTACCTGGAAGAGGAGCCATGCATTGATCCCAGCAGCGATCCCTTGGCCTACTGGGCCAGCAAGGCAAACGTATGGCTGGCCCTGTCCAAAGTGGCCAAGGGTATTCTCTCCTGCCCACCAACCAGTGTCCCCAGTGAGCAGGTGTTCTCCATGGTGGGGGACATTTGCTCCCCGCACCGCCTGAGACTGGGGACCAAGTTGGTGGAGCAGTTGTTGTTCCTAAAGGTGAACCTTCTGCTGCTGGGATTCCCCGAGCTGCCCCTGGACAAGGAACAATGGTGCAGTGGCATACGCAATCCCATGCCAGGGTCAGTCGGCCAGCAGCCCAGACAGGTAACCTAAACCCACCCACCATGGATCGCCTTTTACCTGTGCTGTGCTCCAACTGGTGGCAGCGGCTGCTGCACGACGTGAGCCAGGCTGCAGCACTGTCTTCGGTGTTTCACCTGGCCTTCTGGGGAAACCCAGAAGTTCCCAGGAAGGCCTAGTGAAGCGCTGAAGCCAGCACTGAAGCCGGGACCACGCCACGCTACCGCTGCTGCCGCCACCACTGCCGCTACCACCCAGAGGAAGCACAGGAAAAAGGCGATCCGGGGGGGTGTTAGGTTACCTGTCTTACCTGCTGGCTGCCAGAGAGTGCCATCCAGCCACGTGCGGGCTCCCGGAGGAGAGCTCAGCTGCCTCCATAGCCCTGGCTGCTGCTGGGCCGTCATTGGCGGCCCAAAGCCTGGGTCCATTTTTTTTTAAAAAAAATCCAGACTGGGCAGGGTGGGTGGGTGGGTGTCCCCCCTTCCAGCCATGCAGCCTGGGAGGGGGAGGGAAAATGTTTTTTAACTTTTTGGTTTATTTTTTTTACATTGCAGCCATTGATTTCAATGGCCGCAATGTAAAAAAATCCAGTACAGGAATTGGCACCGGTATGGGGAATTATCGGATCTATCCGGTATCCCCAATACTGCCAAATACCAGCAGTATCAGATACCGGGAGATCCAAACTTCCCACCCCTACTCCCTCCCAATGCCTGGCACCCACCCTGCCTCTGTCTCTTCCCCCCCCCTCTCTCATACTAGACGGCCTCAGCCACCTTATCTGATTGACCTCATGATGCAGGGTGGCATTGGGAAACAAACTGTAAGCCTGCCAGCCAGCCTATGGCTACACGATCTCAGCCCACCTATGTGACGATGACTGGCTCTCGCGCTCTCTCGTTTCAGTCTTTGCTAGCTTATTTGAGTGCCCTGCTGCCAATGTCACAGCCTGCCTGCCCTACTACTTCCCGTGCCACGCTGTCTGTCAGTCCACCCAGCTTGCCACCAAGCTCAAAGCATGCCTCAGTCTGCCTTCCTGCCTCCCATGCCAAGGTGCCTGTCTGCCCACCCAGGTTGCCTAGCTCAAAGCCTGTCCAAGCCCACCTGTCCTACTGCCTCTCATGCCACTCTGTCTCCCGGCCCGCCTTCCCAGGTTGAAAAGCTTGAACCCTGCCTCAGTCTGTCTTATACCTGCTCATGCCATGCCACCTGACTGCCTGCCCCAGCAACCATTGTCTGCTGCTGCTAGTGCCAATGACCCCCAGGCTTATATGCTTTCTGTGCCAAGGGTTATGTACCCTGACAACCCACTGTCTGATGCTGCCAATGGCCCCCAGACCTATATGCTGCCTGTGCCAAGCGTTCTGTGCCTTGGCAACCCAATGTCTGCTGCTGCTACTGCCAATGCTGCCTCTGCTGTCCGTGCCATGGGTCCTGTGCCCGGGCAATCCAATGTCTGCACCAGCTGCCAGTGCTGCCTCTGGTAAATCCAGTGTCTGCTGCCAATGCTGCTCTTGCTGTCTATACCATGGGCTCTGGAGCCCAACATTCCTCGCACAGAGAGCCTTCATTTAACCGCACCAGGAAACAGCCACTCCACCCCCAGGACCCATCATCAGGGTTCTGGGGCCTATGTTATTGGCAGGGAGGGCTGTGGCCAATACCTAGAAGCTGCCACTCTAGCCCCAGGACCTACCGTCATGGGTCTGGGGCCATCATTCCTCGCACAGAGGCAATGTCATTCCACCGCATCAAGAAACAACCACTCCAGCCCCAGGACCCACCATCAGGGTTCTTGGGCCTACCTTACAGGCAGGGAGGGCTGTGGTCAATATCTAGAAGCTGCCACTCTAGCCCCAGGATCCACCGTCATTGATCTGGGGCCATCATTCCTTGCACAGAGGCACTGTCATTCCACAGCATCAAGAAATGGCCACTTCACCCCGAGGACCCATCGTCATGGTTCTGGGGCCTATGTTACAGGCAGAGAGGGCTGTGGTCTAGAAGCTGCCACTCTAGTGGTCTAGAAGCTGCCACTCTAGTCCCAGGACCAAACGTCATGGGTCTGGGGCCATCATTCCTCGCACAGGGCGCTGTCATTCCACAGCATCAAGAAATAGCCACTTCAGCCTCAGGACCTAATGTCAGGGTTCTGGGGCCTACGTTACAGGCAGCGAGGGCTGTGGCCAATATCCAGCATCTGCCACTCTAGCCCCAGGATATACCATCATGGGTCTGGGGCCATCATTCCTCACACATCCTAAAAGTATCTTAAACCTCTCCTTCAGGTCATGATCCTTGTTCTGTGGCTTTGCCATGGTTAGATAAAAAGTACCAGGGAACTTCCACCCTCTCCAGCCAGCAGGCACCTGCCCAGTCCTCTTAGCCCTGTCCCCTCCTCATTTTTAGCGTGGACCTCAATACTCTTGGACTTTAAAGTGCTGATTGCTCCCGTGCATGGGGCTGTCAATAAAGTATGTCATGCAAGGCATGCAGATTAGCAAAGTTGTGCCAATGGGTGACTATGGGGGGTGAGTGGGATTGGTCACATGACAGTATACCCATATGTTTGTGTCTCTGTCACAGTTATTTTGTATGTGGGTATTTAGGCAGGTGTGGGTGGGGAATTTTACTTGCTTTCCTGTCTCACCTCAGTCTCTAGACCTCCTCCCAGTTGCCATCATTCCACTCATGGAGATGGCCCCCAGGCCTTGGCCTATATGCTGGCTGTGCCAAGGGTTCTGTACCATGCCCACCAATGTCTGCTGCTTCCAGTGCCAATGACCCCCAGGCCAGGCCTATATGCTGTCTGTGCCATGATGCTGTTCTGTACCGTGGAGAACAATGGTTTTGTACCCTGGCAACCCACTGTCTGCTGCTGTCTGTGCCAAGGGTTCTGTGCCCCAGTATGTCACCAAGCTCAAAGCCTGCCTCAGCCCGCATTCCAGCCTCTCATGCCAAGGTTCCTGTCTGCCCACCCAGGTTGCTGCCAAGAGTGATAGAGAGAGAAATAAGAAAGAGAGAGAGAGAGAGAGAGAGAGAAAGTCTCCCCACTGCTAGAAGGAGAGACAGACATGATCCCACTCATACTGTAACCTGCCCTATATGGCCAGAGAGAGAAAGGGGGAGAGAGAGAGGCTCCACACTAGAACGAGAGAGATGGGGTGGAGGGGAGGCCAGCTTAAGCTGCTACCTGCCAGAACCAGGAAGAGCTTCCATCTGTTCTCATGCACACAATGCCCACATCCAGCAGCATACCTACCAGAATGAGATGGAATATAACACAACATATTATATTTGCCTGCCTGCCTTTATGCATTCTTGTACCTGCTGCTACCACCTATCGCACAATTGAATGAAGTGTGCCCAACCATGCACTAATTCTAAGGACATAATTATCATTAAACTAAACTCATAGGCTGTCATTCCATTGTACCTGAATCAGTCATGCCTGCCCATCCCAGGAACCATCAAAGACATTCTGGGACCATCATTCCAGTCACTGGGGGATGCATTTCATTCCACTGCATTCAAAGTCCAGTGCCCGAATGCCAGCCAGCCTTCCCTCTCGTCCCCAAACAGCCGACTCCTCCAAACCCACCCGCGGATGCCCGCTGAAGCTGATGGAAATAAAAGCCCCTCCAACCACCAGCTCCCACTGTCTGCTTCCCACTGCCAAGGTTAGTAGCCTGTCTCTCTTTCTCTCTGGCAGTGGCACACCCACACAGACACTAGGAATGGGAGAACACAGTTTGGATGTTCGGAGTTCAGACCGAACTCTGTCTGTTCAGATGTCAGAACCAAACGTCAGAACTGAACTCTCGAATGACCGAACAGTTTGGTCGTGTTTGAATGAGTTCGGATGAGTTCAGGGGCAGGAAAAACGTCTTTCCAGGGCCGAAATGTAGGTTTTGGTTTTGATTTCATTTCGGTTTTAATTTTGGTTTTGTTATTTTTTAAAGTTTGGCCAACTTTGGCCAAACTGAACTCAGCTGATCTGAACCATGGAAACCGAACTCGGGTTTCGAACGGAATGATCGAACATCCGAACCGCATTCTGTCCACCCATCCCTAACAGACACAAGCCCTGCCCCTCCTGGGGGGCTGTCTGCAAGTTGAGACCCTGCTGCTGCCTGGCATATCTTTGGGTTAATACCTTAACTATGCTACATGTGGAGCCAGCCAGATGCTGCTGGTAGGGATCGACAAGCTGTATGAAATTCTGCCACCTGCCTTCCAGAACTTCAGTACATAGGGATAAAAGATTGGACAGGTCAAATGAAGCTCGTAACAAGAAACATAACAACTTTTATTAAAACTATTTGAACAAACAACAACAACAAAACATTATGAAACCAAAACCAAAAATTTAAAGGAAACGTATAAAAGAAAAACTATTAGTCTCTGGGCCTGTCCCGTGTGACTTGGGTGGGAAGGCAGAAGATGCTGGGGCGCAGCACAGGACTGAGGGGCGGCCACCCGGTCCTCTTCCATCTCATAGCTGTGAGAGACGGCAAACTCCACGGCCCCTTCCACATCCCAATGCCACCTGGAGACTGCCTGGTGGTACAGTTCCAGGTGTTCCATCTTGGCAGAGAAGTACTGGCCGTACACCTCCACCTTCTCTCTCTCCACCTTGAGCGTCTGGAACTGTTCCATTGGGCAGTTCTCCAGGCAGCGGACGCCCTTCATCATTTGGCAGCCAGGCCAACAGTCTTAACTTCTGTCCAAATAGTCTTGGCTGCAGCAGGTTCCCGGGGCCTGGGGGACTCCACATCAGTTCTGGAGGAGGGGGAAGGGCTTACATGCCATTGCTTCCAGGTTGCCTTCCCCCCCTTCTTCTGGCGCTGTTGCTCAGGCTCCATGGCCACGCCAGAGTCCTCCTGCTGCCTCACCGTGCGGCCTTTCAATATGGGCGATTATCCCCGATGTGGTCCCTTCTCTCTGCCTCCTTAATCTTTTGCCACAGATCTAAAGAGCATAAAAAGATAGGAACATAAGAAGTGCCATACTGCATCAGACCAATGGTCTGTGTCAAGCCCTGTCTGCATTCTGTCTCCACAAGTGGGTGAGTGGACAATCTCTCTCTGCAGGGGACTTCCATTCCTAACAGGTCATAGGGCAATCCATTCCCCATGCCTTACCGTGGAGATGGCGATTACATCACCCTTGTCATAAAACTTCCAGACATCAGAGCAGTTTGTCTGCCGACTCTCTGGGGATGGCACTGGCAAATCCGACCTCTGCCTGAGTGTCCTCTGTGGTGGGGCACCAGCGCAGGCATCTGATTCCTCTCTGAAACAGGAACACATAAAAAACACCTAAGTAATATCATGCATTTATGATGCCTCTAGTCCTCTCTTCTTGGGGTGCTACGGATGGCAACAGGAGATGGTGACCCTGGCTGGCATGTGCAAATCCTGCCCTCCTTGTGGTGCTGCTAAGGAAGGATGGCAATGGAGAGACCCTGGATGGCATGTGCAAATCCTGCCCTCCTTGGTGTGCTGCTAGGGAGGGATGGCAATGGAGAGACCCTGGCTGGCATGTGCAAATCCTGCCCTCCTTGGGGTGCTGCTAGGGAGGGATGGCAATGGAGAGACCCTGGATGGCATGTGCAAATCCTGCCCTCCTTGGGGTGCTGCTAGGGAGGGATGGCAATGGAGAGACCCTGGATGGCATGTGCAAATCCTGCCCTCCTTGGTGTGCTGCTAGGGAGGGATGGCAATGGAGAGACCCTGGCTGGCATGTGCAAATCCTGCCCTCCTTGGGGTGCTCTCTTATACACATCTAGATGTGTATAAGAGACAGTGTTTGGGTGGGGGTGCTGCTCATGCTCATGCCTGACTGCTGGAAGAGCCCCCCACATTACAGTACCATCTCTCTCTGTGGTAGACATCCGCTGCTACCTGCTGATGCCCACTGTTTGTGCCTGACTGATGCTCACACATCCAACCGCATGCCAGTGAGCTCCCGCTAATGGATTGAGTCTTAAGTTTCTTGTCCTCAAAGTAAAAAAAAGTTTACAAACCTGGCAGCAGTGGCAGCAGCACCTCCTGTGCCCACCAGCTCTGGCTCCTCCTCCACCACCAAAGGTCCAGCAGTGGCCAGAGGAACCTCTTTCTCCACCACCAGCTCCGCCACCTCGGCCTTCCCCCAGGACCGCCGTTTAATGGTGGTGGTACTGGTCACCTTCTTCTCCATTTTTTTTTAAACACACAGCCAACACACACAGCACCAACCAACGCTCACCAACCAGCCAAACTAAAACCAACACACACCACACAGCCAAAACACACGAATCACAACCAAACACCCAGTCAGCCACAACACACATGCTCTCACCCACACAAGCTCCATGCACACTTGAATTTATAGTTTCCGGTGCAATCACGGACTCTCACGATACTTTTTCCGAACGACCAAACTGAACACGACTGAACCGAACAGCCAAACCCGAATGCGGTGACCGAACCGGACTGAAGAGAACGACCGAACCTGAATCAAGATCTGTTCGCCCATCCCTAGTAGGTGATCCGAATAGGTGATCTGAGTAATCAGACTGAGTCCTGAAGTTCCAATACCTGGACCAGGTCCTCAGTTGAAACTCGGAACTTTTTCCAAGGACCCAGAATTCAGAACTCGGAACTCTGTGAATCCCCATAACTCTGAACTTTGGAAATTGGAATCACAGAAACTTGGAAATATTTGGTGCTGAGTCGGCATGTGGTGCCACATGTAGAGGCTGTGGCTATTTAACTGCCCATTCAATCAGGGTGCAGAACAGTGCATCCACCGCTTCCTACCTTTCCACTCCCTCAGCCCCAACATAGTATATAATGAACTGCAATTCAGCATCCTTTTTGTAGCGTGGGAAGGAGCTGGAGGGAAATAATTTATAAATAAATTAAAACACAAACCCCAAAAGTGCAATTGCATGCAGAAAGCCAAAAAAACCCAGCAGTATCCACAGCATGGACCACACCCATCATCAGCAGTGCACCTACTTTAAAAATCATTAAGCCAAATAGTGCCCAGAAAATCAGGCTAGCAAGAGTGAGACAATCACTCAAGAAGATAAACCCAAACTGTAATTGCATGCAAAACACATAAAAAAGCCAGCAGTAGCCACAGCATGGCCCACCAGCAGAGGTGCACCCACTTTAAAATCATTATGCCAGCCCAGCAGGCATAACAACACTCACATGAAAGAAACCCAACATTCATTCCCTACCCCAAAAGTCTCCATTGTGCCTGCCCACCTATACAAAGGAAGCCCCTCCCCACACACTATATTATTTTAACCATAAAGAAAGTATATATCCCCTGTACCCCTGTTCAGTAGTCACTCACATCTTGGCAAAGTTGAGCCCACAGCCAAAGTAGTCAAGTCACAGTGTCCACAAAAACCACATCAAAATGATCCCTCTCTGGTCTTTATGGTGCCAACTTGACAACAAGCAGTGCAAGCAGCAGCAGCAGCCACTTTAAAGTTTAAAGTTTATTAGTCACTGGTAGCAACCCCCAGAATTCCTCCTAGTATATGGACAGCCCAGGCCGGGGAAGTGAAGTAAGGCAAATCACTCTGGCCACCATGGTGCCAAGCAGTGGAAGCAGCAGATAGTAGTGGCACCTCCTTATATTAAAAAGAGGCATGGCATTAGTGTGACACTGGTAACCCCCAGTACTGCCCCACAGTCCAGGCCAGGGGAAGTGAAGCAAGGCAGAGATCCCTCTGGATCCCATGGTGCCAAGCAGCAGGCAGCAGTGTGGCACCCACTTATTTTTTTAAAAAAGTCATGGCATGGTGGAAGTAACTGCCAGCATTGCCCCCTATGGACAGGCCATGCCATGCCAGGTCAGATACCCCTCCTCCCCAATCTAATTACTTAGAGTTCAGCAGTGTAGAGCACAGCCAAATTCACCAAAGAAAATGGAAAATGGCCCTACAGCCACTTTTATTTTTCCCTTGCCAGTAAATCAAAATCTGTCTTGTAGCTTGTCCATCATTCAACTGTCCCCACCCATACCCCCCTGCCTACCAAATATGGCACTAGGTTTAATTTCCTAGCTCAAAGAAGCTAGGATCAGCCATCTGGGTCACTCCAGCCACATGTGCAATGGTGCCAGAACTCGGAAATGTAGAACCAGAGAAAGGAATTCCCGGTAAATTCTGAAGTTTTCCAAGGGACCGAGTTTCAGCTCTAAAAAACTATAACATTTGAGATTTCATTGTAGTAAGAAATATAAATTATTATTTTTTAAAAAAAAAATCAGGTTGGAATGGGCCCAGGTGCAAGAAATGGACTTGTGCCCCCACTCCAGTCTGGTGAGTCCACTGCTCTGACTCCAGCGACACTCCTGACACTGCAGTGCCTCTCCCTCAATCTGGTCACTGCACCTGAACACTGAAGGCTGTGCTGCCTGCCTCATGCCTCCACCGCTGCTTACTCTGTCCTGTGCTGCCTGCTGGGTGGGACCCACATGTGCCGCACATTGCAGGTGCTTATGCTTCTGCTCAACTCAGTTTCCACCTAGCTGCACCGCAACAGGACAGGATTTCTGCCTCTCCCCCACCCCCCATACCTTGACAAATGTCCCTTCCATCCATATGATAGCTACACTGCTGACAAAATAATGCAATCACTCAGAGATGCATTGGCATTCCTCAGTGAAAGTGTTAGGTATGGGTTACTTTCCTAGACTACGTTTAAGCCTGTGTTAAGTAATAAAAAAGAGAAGGTTAAAAATATGAATTTCCCAGTTTCTTCCACAAAATCCCCCTTACCTAACATTTTTTTAAATTCCAAATAGGAAAGAAGTAAGGTTTCAGGATGACCTAGCTCAGCGCAGAGTTCACTCTAGACCTTTGTTTCCTAGACTCCTCATAGCTTGGAAGCTGCCCGATTTTCCTGGTTTTCCTGGACCTGCAGGGCCGCCCATCCTGCTGTTTCCTCCTTCAGCAGAGGGGAACCCCCCAAGTGCTGTTGAGTTCTGCCTGTGCCCGAGGAGCTGCCCCAACATTTCTTGTCTCTTACCTAAAAACGGGTGATTTCAGACGTTACGTGAACACGGTGAACCACGGTGAATACCCACCTGTGGTCACCGTGTCCCATACGTCTGTTCGTGGCGCGCCAGATGTTGGCCACGGTCAATCCCCACATGGGGTTCGTTTGAACCACGCTTCCCGGGCTAGCCGGGGGAAGGTCCCGGGAAGCGTGGTCAAATGGACCCCGGGCCGTGACCAAGGAAAAGTCACGTCTGGCCGCGCGCCACGGCCCGGGATCCCCGGCCCGGTGGCACGTTCGGCCGGACGTGGCGTGGAGGGGGCAGGGCCGTGCGGCCGCACGTTGCGCCACACGGCCCCGGCCCCTCCCACTTTCCCCGCCGGGATCCCCCCGGCACGTCTGTTGTGCCGTTACGGGGTGACCCCGGCGGGGAACGAAGCCGATGGTGCCGGTACGGGGCCAAAGACCCGCGTAACGTCTGAAAATACCCAACCTGACTCCTACTATCCAAGGAGAACTGGTTTTGCTGCAGGGTTCCAGGTGCCCATTATCTGATAGGGTTCTTCCCAAGTGCAAAGCTCTTGCACTCCTTCGACACTTGGGAATCTGTTGGTTTCCCATGTCTGAGAAGGGCCACCCCTGCCATAGTGCTGCTGGATTCCTGAGGACTCTAACTCAGTCTCAAAGTTACTGAGCTCCTATTAGCTGGGAGAATTGGTTCTACCTCTGGACTGTGAGCCTTCTACTGGCCTCTTCCCTCTTGATGGAGATTTTCTCATTCCCTTAAGTTTTTCATCTATGGAGATATAAGGCAGTAAGGCCCTGTCTCTTATAGCAGGACAGATGCCTCCATTTTTTCCCTATCAAAAAAGGCATTTTAAATCAAATTTTAATAATAAACAAAACAAAGCAAAACAAAACAAAACAAAAACAAAAGAACAACAACAACAACAATAATAATAATAATAATAATAATAATAAATGTTATTGTTGGCCACATAGCCTTCACAATATAAACATTCCCGAAACATGATTTATTTAATCAACATTATATATATAGTCCCATCAGATAGTATCCATACACTAACTTACCCCCTAAATAATTTTACACCAGTCAAGCTTCTCCTACATAATTCTTTAAGCATAATTCATTCAAGCAACATAAAAGTGGGGAAATACAATATCCCACCACTGATTACAAACTATTTCACTATTTAAATTTATACTCTTTTCAGGGCTTAGAACCCAATTTAATTGCACCCATAGGCCTCCTTTCACTTTGCTCATTCAACCACATCATGACTATTTAACAGCCAACTGTTACTATCAATAACTAATTTTTCATTCCATAGAAAAAATAGCCAAATATAAATCCTTTCTCTTGAAAAATCGGAAACTGTTCAGAACATTAACCTACTTGTTTCCCCTAGGTGGCTTCTCTAGGTTGGTCCTTTTTGACCTTCATATGATAGATGAGAAATTTTTGCCATATTAGCATTTATTGCTACAGCCTTTGTTCTTCTTTCATCAGTATCATTTAAAAGGTACTGTATTTGCTGAACCACTGGACAAGAAGATTCCCATGACACAACCTCCTGCAGCTGTCTATGATGTGTAGAATACATTGGGCAATTTAGAAGATAATGCTTCAGATCCTCGATCTCCTTACCACACAGGCAGAAGCGCTCATCATACGGTGTTTGATAATAATTATTTTTGGCCAGCCTTTATTAGATCACTTCTTTCACACCTTACATATTCTGAATATATAAACATAGATTGTTTCATAGGGTATTTTCAGACGTTACGTGATCACGGTCAACCACAGTGAATCCCCACATGGTGATCGCGATCACTGAATGTCTGTTGGGGGGAACGGAAGTTCCCCCACCAGATGTCCACCCCCGTGAATCATTTCATTTCATTTCATTTCATTTATTGGATTTATATACCGCCCCATCCTGCACAGCAGCTCGGGGCGGTTTACAACAATAAAAACATTTTTAAAACATTTAAAATACAACCATAAAACATATAATAAAGCTGGTGGTATACAAAAATAAATCAACAGGTGGGGGATTAAAAATC
>QEPC01005870.1:53360-63824 GCA_003113815.1 Sphenodon punctatus
CGGCACCTCCCTCCCCCTTAGTGGGGGGGTGATGACCTCCACCTCCCTCAGGCACCGTAGACCCCTAGGGGCCCGTGCCTTCCCACCCCATGGACCATACCGTCCACGCCCCATCACGACCCCAATGGCCATGCCCTCCCCTCCATCCACCCAATCCCGGCCCTTCAGACCCGGCTGCTTGCCGGTGAACGGTGACCACGGCAGGATGGGTGCCGCTTGCGTGGTGAATGTGATTTCCCCCCCTGTGATGAAGGGGACCATAACGTCTGTCCCCAGAGCATGGCCCGGAATCCACGGTGGGATTCCGGGCTGTGGTCAATGCGGGCGGGCGCTGCGGCCGCATTGGCCGCGGCGCCCGCCCATCTCTTGGAGGGCAGGCAGCCGGGGAGCATGGGGGGCGGGGATGTGCGTCCACACATTGCGTGGTGCAACCCCACCCCCCCAGATTCCCCACCGGGATTGGCCACCGCGTCTGTTGGCCCGTTACATGGTGGTCCCAGTGGAGAATCAAAGGGGTGATTCCGTGCCGGGGCCAATCGGCCCCGTCCCGTCTGAAAATACCCATAGTCACATTAATTCTTGGAGGTAGGCAAATATCATCATCCCCATGTTCCAAATGTGAAAACAGAGAGATTAAATGAGTAATCAAAGGTCAAATACAAGGTCAGTAGAAGAACAAGCAACCTGATCAAAGACTTGGGGAGATTAAAAAAAATAAAAAAATGGGAAGAATAAAAATGAAATTGCATCAAAACTCCCCACCTACCCTTTGATATTTCAAAAGCAGCTAATGAAATGCTTGGATTAGGGAGGGGGGAGTACTTGTCTCAGCTCAGTTCCAAAGAAGCATTACTGTCATTCCACCTCACTGTTTCCCAAAACTTATTGTTAAACCATGCCCCACAGGCAGCACCTTTCCATACTAATTTGATTGTTTATTTTTCTTTAACTTCCTTTTTGCTGTTGCTTGTGTTAGCCTACAACCAAGCAAACTGTGGCAGATTGCAGAGAAACTTGAAAAGTAACAGAGGATTTTAAATTTTAAAATCTTTTCACTCACTTTAACACCTAAATTGAATTGAAGAAATGATCAATGGGGTTTTGCTAATCACTTAGCACCCTGCTCCAAACCAGGGCTGTTTTTAATGTTTAACTTAGAAGTGGGATTTCCAACAAAGTGAGAAAAACAGTTCTAATTGGCCGATTACCTTATTTTATGAAACGAGTGTTCTAAGATCTTTGCAGCAAAGCTAAGGGCTTAGTCATATATGATGTCCTATCAGGCTGCCCCTTGTACCTGCATGGAGTCATGTTAAATTCAGCACAGGGTGTTTACAGTGAGTATCATTTCAGATCATTCTCTGCTTCAGTGAGTCTGAGACAGTAAGCCTTATTTTTATGTGTATTTTTAGACTTGGGCTACTTTGCTTTCAATGTAACATATTCAAATATCCCTTTAGTTTTACTGGATGCAAGTCTTATACAATTGACATCTTTAGATCCCAGTATCTTAAGTAGTAGTTGTGAGCTATTTTAACTTGCCTTAATGTCTCTGATTACATGGAACATATTTGTAGAGTACGATTTATTTCTGATTTAAAGAGTGTAATGAAACAAATAGGTATTATATAGTATTCCTCCTCAAGGTAAACTGGGATGGGTAATTTAATTTCCAAGGCGACAAATTATCTTATCATGAGTTAGCAGGCAATTTCTTTCCCGTAATGTACTAAGTAGGCACAGACAGCTCTAACCAGATGAAATCATTATCCTTTTTAAAGCAGAAGCATTGAATAAAGGTAATTTTCTTAGCCTTAGTTTTTTCTTTTTTCTTTTCCCCCTCTCGTATAAGGTAGAGTTACTAAAGACATTGAGCAGTGAGCACTGAAGCCTGAGGTAAAAGCAAAATGGTTAACCCTTCCAGTGGGAGAAAATAAACAATGCTACTTTAAATAGACATTTGAGAGAAACATAAGTTTTTGTAAAAAGAAGCACAAGACAGAGTTAAGAGGCAAGAATTCTGGCTAGAGGTTATTTTTTCTGGGATAACGTTTAGGTATAGTAGTTATACAGGTCACAATATTTGTTTTAAATGGAACAGTTGGTCACTAAAACAAAATAAATCCGTGCTTCTAAAGTCGTAAGTGACTTTATATACTAAAGTCTGAGGACTAAGGACCTTTTCACAGGGGCCGCAGTGAGTGGGGGGGATGGGTGTGTGCCACTCCCAGCAGCAGGTGGAAGTGAGTGTGCAGCCGTTCCCATGAGCACACACCCATGTCCACCCACCTCCATGTACAGAGCAACGACATTGGCACGCATTGTTCCATGCGTGGGTGATGGGTGGAGCAATTTACAGTATCAGAAAGTCAACTTTCATTCCCGGAAAATGAACATCTGGTCCTGAATTTTTGTTTTTCTATCCGATTATACTGATCAGTAATCAGAAAATTGAAAAGAAAAGAAAAATCATATTGAATAGTTACTGACTTCTTAGGTTGGCGGGTATCTTAGGGTTAGGGTTGTGCCTGTGGGTACTATATTAATTACCCATGCTGACAATGTTGTTGGGTACTATATTAACTACACATTTCTGCCCTTTTAGTTCTTTTTAAATGTTTTAAATGATATTTTATGTGTGTTTTTACTGTTGATGTATTTTGTAAGCCACCCTGAGCTGCTCTGTGAGCAGGAGGGGGCGAAGTAGAAAAGTAGTAAAATAAATAAATAAATAAATAAAATAAAATTTCAAGTCTACCAACATCTCTTTTCATTCAAGGACTAAGCTTCAGCACCTCTTCTAGACCTTCTTGTTTTCACTACAAGACCCTAGCTGGGGATGTGCAAAAGGCACCCCATCTTTTATTTTAGTTTTAGTTTACAAAACCCATTCGTTTTCAGGAGAGTTCATAAATGACGCAATTGTTGTGGCGGCAAAGGGTTGTTGTTTTTTTAAATAAAAATTAATTTAAAAAAAAATCACTGTGCATTTTCATAATGGCCACCCATCTGTTCTGCGCTTGAGCAGCTTTTTTCCAAAATGTCACCAGCAGCATTGGTACCATTTTAGAAAAGACAAGCTAGTCTGCATATATGCAGACTGCATGATTTTTCCCCAAAAGGCATTGATGATGCCCGTGCCATTTTTGAAAAGGATACATATGCAAAGAACAGTCCAGCAGCTTCTTGTGAATATAGATTCCTTTTTAAAATTTTCATTTTATTTTTATTTTTAAAAATATCTTTTAAAAAATCACAGTACATGCACAAAGTGGGTGACAGGGCCATTCTGCACCTGAATGCTCTTTTCCAAAATGGCACCACCAGTGTCGGTGCCAGTTTGGAAAAGGGCAGCCAGTCTATACATGTGTGATGCTGCCAGTGCGATCTCAAAAAAGGGCATGTATGCTCAAAATGACCCATTTTGTAACCATTTTGTGCATTCACAGTGATTTTTTGTTGTTGTTGATTATTTTTGAAATGAAAGCAAATTAAAATTGTTTGTTTATTCATTCCTTTTGGTATTTTAGGGGGATCCATTCATTTTAGCAACTAAAAAGGAAAAACAAATTGCACACTCCTACTATCCATAGTAGATGCAGAAGTACCAACCTTATTTCCAATGATTTCCCCTGAAACGGTTAAGACTGGCACTGCTGCGGGTGGGCTGAAAGGCTGCTGGTGCTGCTACCCATTTGCTGGTTGACAGGGAGAGTATTTGGCCACTGAACAGATGGTTTATGGAAGCACTAGCCCCCATCCTTGGCCCCCATGAAACTTGATCTAGTCTGTGTGCATGGGATGGAAAATAAAGGATAAAAACAGAAACTGGTGGCATCATGCGGTCTTGTAGGACAGCTCTGCTAACCTCTCTAAAACCTACTCCATTTTAGGAGTTAAAGGGTAGGATTTACAGATCAGACTTGAGCTCCAGTGCTTCTCTCTTTGTAAATTAAGCCCTGGGGAGCTGTGCCCTGCTGCCATTCCTTCCTCCATATTGGACTGTTGTGTGTGGTTACTCTGTTGGTTACAAGCTTTGTCTGTTGTACCTATGTTAGCACTAGAATTGGTAACAAAAATAATTGCAAATAAGGAGGAATTTTTTCTTGTTTAATGTACCTGGTGACATAAGGCAGCTCTCAGCAGGGGGAGGAGAGATTCCTCCAGGTGGCTACTAAAGACAGAAAAAAATACTCATTGTGATTAACATTTCCAACATCTTTGTCTGTTTTGATTCAGATCCAACTAAAAGGACACAAACCACTATTAATTCCCACTTTATTAGGTATCCAGTAGGGATGGGCGAACAGATCGCCGTTCTGGTTCGGTTGTGTTTGGTTCGGCCATTCGGTTCGGCCATTCGGTTTGTTCGCTGGGTTCGGTCGTTCGGTTCGGCCGTTCGATTCAGATTCGGCTGTTCGAAAAAAATTATCGTGAGAGCATGTGAAGCCGTAATCGCACCGGAAACAGGAAATTTGAGTGCATACGAAGCTGTGTGGCGAGTGAGTGTGTGTTTGGATGGGTGGCTGTTCAGTTTGTGTGTTTTGGATGTGTTTGGGTTGGGTTTGGCTGTGTTGTTGGTGTGGTTGTGGTTGGTGAGTACTGTTGTGTTGTGGGTGACTGTTTTCGCTGTGTGTGATTGTTTAAAAAAAAAAAAAATGAAGAAGGCTGCAGTAAATCCAGTGCTTATTTGGTGGCTGGGGACCAACTTCCCTCTTGAGGAGGAGGAGAAAGTGGTCACTGGCACTGCCCATACTACACCTTCGGTGGTGGTGTTCAGCTCCTCAACTGAGGAGCAAACGATGGACTCAGGAGGTGCTGCCAGGTTTGTAAACTTTTTTTTTACTTTGAGGACCTCCTCCTCCTGCTCCTGTACCATCCCCTCCGCCTCCCCATCCCCCTCTCTCCTCACATCCTTCCCTCATGCCTCTCTTGAGGAAATCTCTGCCCTGCTCATTTCATCCAACCCCTCCACCTGCCCCCTTGACCCGATCCCCTCCCGCCTCCTGACCTCTATTGCTCCTACTGTCACCCCCCCATTTCTGCATGTCATCAATCTCTCCCTTTCCACAGGCTTCTTCCCCTCTGCTTTCAAGCATGCCACTGTCTCCCCCATCCTCAGAAAGCCCACCCTGGACCCATCTGACCCCTCTAGTTACCGGCCAGTCTCCCTCCTTCCCTTTGCCTCAAAGCTTCTGGAATGTGTTGTCTACTCCCGCTGCCTGAACCTCCTCTCTGCCAACTCATCTCTGGACACTCTCCAATCTGGCTTCCGCCCCCTTCACTCTACTGAAACTGCCTTGGCCAAGATCACCAATGATCTACTTGTCGCTAAATCTAAGCACCTCTACTCCATTCTTGTCCTCCTTGATATCTCTGCTGCCTTTGACACTGTCGACCACTTGCTCCTATTGGATTCGCTTTACTCTTTGGGCTTCCGCGGCTCTGTCCTTGACTGGTTCTCCTCCTACCTCTCTGACTGCTCCTTTAAAGTCTCGCTCCCTGAGTCGAGCTCCTCCTCCCTCCCCCTTTTGGTTGGGGTCCCCCAAGCCCTCTCCTTGGCCCTCTCCTCTTCTCTATTTACACCCTGTCCCTTGGCAAAATTATTGCATCCCACAGATTCCAATACCATTTCTACACTGATGACACCCAACTCTATCTTTCTACCCTCTCTCTCTCCTCTTCTGTCCACTCACGCCTCGTCAACTGCCTCTCTGATATCTCTGCCTGGATGTCCCGACGTCAACTCAAGCTCAACGTGGTCAAGACTGAACTCCTCATTTTTCCTCCCTCCTCTTCCTCTCCCTCTAACCTGCCCATCTGCATCGATG
Source organism: Sphenodon punctatus (assembly GCA_003113815.1). Taxonomy (NCBI): domain Eukaryota; kingdom Metazoa; phylum Chordata; class Lepidosauria; order Sphenodontia; family Sphenodontidae; genus Sphenodon; species Sphenodon punctatus. Next base: position 59,192 of record QEPC01005870.1, read on the forward strand.
GAGTCACCATCCATCCTGTTCTCCAAGCCCGCAGTGTGGGCTTCATCTTTGACATGCACCTCTCTTTTAAACCTTACATTGAATCTGTTGCCAAATCCTGAGATTTGCCCTCCATAACATTGCTCGGATCCACTTCCTCAGCCCTCTCCCCCACAGACCTCCCAGCCCCACCACCTCATCCAGCTGCTCTTCCCTCCTGCACCCTCAGCAAGTGCAAGCGCTTTTTAAATGCCAGGGACATCTTGACACCTCATCTAACATGAAATATTGGACCAAAGCACATACTTAGCATATTCAATATCTGTCCTAAGCAGCCATCTGTGACTATAAATGTATGCTCACAGAGAACCCCCCGTCAACTTCAGGGTTGCAAGCCAGAGCTATTTTCCCCAGGGGGCTCCATTGAAGTCAATAGAACTCTCAATACAGAACGTTAGCTCCGCCTTAACTAATGAAGCCACTAGCATGGCTCCATAATGTTGTTGTTGTTGTTGTTGTTATGTAAATAATTTTAATAAAAGTTGTTATATTTATTTTTATGAGCTTCGTGTGACCTGTCCAATCCTTTATCCCTATGTGCTGAAGTTGGTGGTAGCAGCAGGTACAGGAATGCACACAGGCAGGCAGGCAGGCAGGCAGGCAGGCAGGCAGACACATATAAAATGTTGTGTTATATTCTATCTCATTATGGTAGGTTTTCTGTGTGCTGGATGTGGGCAATGGACTTTGGGCGCATGAGCATAGATGGGAATTCTTCCTGGTTCTGGCAGGTGGCAGCCAGGGTAGCTGGATACATCTACCTCTCCTCCTCTAATCCCCATCTGCCTCACTGTAGCTGGGAACCTCTCTCTCTATCTCTCTCTCTCTCTCTCTGGTCATACAGGGCAGGTGACAGCATGGGTTGGATCGTGTCTGTCTCTCCTTCAAGCAGTGGGTGGACTTTCTCTCTCTCTCTTGACAGAAACTTGGGAGGGCACACAGGCACCCTGTCATGAGAGGCAGGAAGGCGGGCTGAGGCAGGCTTTGAGCTTGGTGGCAACCTGGGGTACAGAACCCTTGGCACAGACAGAATATATGTCTGGCCTGGGGCTCATTGGCACTGGAAGAAGCAGACATTGGTGGCCATGGTACAGAACCCTTGGCACGGATAGCATATAGGCCAAGGCCTGGGGGCCATCTCTGTGAGTGGAATGATGGCAAATGGGAGAAGGTCTATAGACTGAGGTGAGATAGGAATGCAAGTAAAACTCCCCACCCACACCTACCTAAAAATACCCACATACTAAATAACTGTGACAGAGACACAAACAACATATGGGTATAATGTCACATGACCAGTCCCCCTCACCCCCTATTGTCACCCATTGGCATAACTTTGCTAATCTGCATGCCTTGCATGACATACTTTATTGATGGTCCCATGCACGGGAGGCTCAGGAGCCATCAGCACCTTAAAGTCCAAGAACATTGAGGTCCAGGCTAAGAATGATGAGGGGACAGAAGTAAGGGGGCTGGGCAGGGTCAGGTGCCTGCTGTCTGGAGAGGGTGGAAGTTCACTGGCACTTTTGGGGCAGAACAAGGATCCTGGACCGTAAGAGAAGGTTAAGATTCTTTTAAAAAATCTCAATCGCCCTGGATTGAGATCATCCGCGGCGAGTTCCAAATCGTCAGGAGGCAAGCAAACTGAGTACGTCACCACTGTGGAAATCCTCAAGGAAATCAGCATTGAATGCATGTGCACAGTATGCGTGCGCCATCGGTCAAATCTGCGAAGCGGAGAGGTTTCAGAATGTGATCTATAGGGATGTGCGAACATGAACAGTCGATCCTAAAAGATAGGCGAGTGTTGTGGCGAAGGGACGGGCGTTCGACAATAGCCTCCATTTCCTGCAACCAATCGAAAGTGAGTCGGGTACAGGCTCTCCTATTCCGCCCCATTGTAATATTCACCCAGCCCCTGCCTGCCAGCGTACTCATCCAAGTTATTGCAGTCTACAAGATTGAGGCGCAAATGGCTGATGTGCAATACCAGAAGCAGCAGCAGCAGCAGACATTGGGTTGCTCGGGCAGAACCCGTGGCACAGACAGCATAGGAAGCATTGGCAGCAGCAGCAGACACTAGATTGCCAGGGCACAGTACCAGTGGCACATCAGACAGCAGCAGCAGGATTGACAGCACCCTGTGAGCGGAATGACAGCCCCAGACCCACCACGACGGGTCCTAGGGCTATAAGAGTGGTAACGTGTTGATATTGGCCACAGCCCTCCCTGCCAGTAATGTAGACCCCAGGACCCTGACTGCAGGTCCTGGGGCTGGAGTGGCTGTTTCTTGATGCAGTGGAATGACATCGTCTCCGTGCAAGGAATGATGGCCCTAGACCCATGATGGTGGGTCCTGGGGATAGAGTGGCAGCTTCTAGGTATTGGCCACATTCCTCCCTGCCTGTAACTTGGCCCCAGAACCCTGGCAGTGGGTCCTGGGGCTGGAGTGGCTGCTTCTTGATGTGGTGGAATGACATCGTCTCTGTACAAGGAATGATGGCCCCAGACTCATGACAGTGGGTCCTGGGGCTAAGATGGCAGCTTTTAGGTATTGGCCACATTCCTCCCTGCCAGTAACTTGGCCCCAGGAGCCTTGCAGCAGGTCCTGGGGCTGGAGTGGCTGATTCTTGATGTGGTGGAATGACAGCACAGTGTGCAAGGAATGATGGCCCCAGACCCATGATGGTGGGCCCTGCGACTAGAGTGGCCATTTCTGGATCTTGGCCACAGCCCTCCCTGCCTGTAACCTGACCCCAGAACCCTGATGGTGGGTCCTGGGGCTGGAGTCGCTGCTTCTTGATGCAGTTGAATGATGGCTCTATGTGAGTGGAATGATAGGTCCCAGAACCCGTGGCACAGAAAGCATGGGCGGCATTGGCAACATCAGTAGACATAGGAGTGCCTGGGCACATAAACAATGGTACAGACAGCATATAGGCCTGGCCTGGGGTCCATTGGCACTAGCACCAGCAGACATTAGTTGCTGGGGCAGGCAGTCAGGTGGCGTGGCCTGAGATGCAGTCAGGCAGACTGAGGCAGGGTTTGAGCTTTGCAACCTGAGCAGGTTGGGATTTTATTAGTGGTCAAAAATCAAAGTTTCACTACCTACTGTGCCAGGACCTGTTAGAGTTCTGGCTAGACATCAGCAGAGTTTACACACAATAAAAGAAAATAGCTCAAATTCTCAGTAGCAACATCTTAGAAGTAATGAACAACTTGGAGATTGTTTCTAGATTAAAATAATCTACTTTATTGAGAAATACATTGTGATAGGAAAGACCTATCCCTAGATCTTACTAGCTAGCTGCTACCAGCCTGGTGGCCAGTCATGCTGAAGGTCAGAGAGAGAAAAGAGGAATGGAGAAAGGTCAGGAAGAAGGAGGAAGTCCAGTAGGAGCTTCCTGGGCACATCCCACCTGAGAGGGGGAAGGGGGCTTAGAAGCTGAGATTGGAAAGGTTAAAGTGACACACATACTAACGCACTATCTATACTGCCAATGCCCCTAGTGGTCATAAGGGTTTGTTGGTGCAAAAGGTTGATGCTATCTGGAGCTGGTTCTCCAACAGGGTGGGCAGGCAGGCAGCATGGCATGAGAGGCAGTAGGGGAGGCAGACTTTGAACTAGTCAACCTTGGTGGGCAGACAGACACCTTGGCATGGGAGACAGGAAGGCAGACTGAGGCATGCTTTAAGCATGGCGGCAAGCTGGGTAGGCAGACAAGCAGCATGCCATGGGAGGCAGGCTGCGACCAGTATTGGCAGCAGGGCACTCAGATAGGCTAGCAAAGACTGTACAGCGTAAGAGAGCAAGAACCAGTCAGTGTCACACAGGCGGGCCAAGATCGTGTAGCCATAGGCCGGCTTGCAGGCTTACAGTTTGTTTCAAAATGCCACCCTGCATCATGAGGTCAGTCAGATAAGGGAGCTGAGGCTGTCTAGTATGAGAGAAGGGGGGGAAGGGGGGGGTGCCAGGCATTGGGAGAGAGGGACAGCACCTCAGCATCACAGGAGCAGGAGCCCTAGCCCAGATTGAGGAGGAGGAGGAACCCCGTCCCAAGACTTCCCCTGGCATGGGATGGCATGTGCCACTGCACCATCACTCCTTGTTCAGGGGCAGCATGAGGAATCCCAGCAGCGGACGTTTCACCTTCAGGAACAGCAACTGCTCCACCAACTTAGCCCCCAGTCTCAGGCGGTGCGGGGCGCAAATTTCCCCCGTGATGGAGAACACCCGCTCGCTGGGGACACTGGTTTATTTATTTATTTATTTATTTTGTAGATTTTTATACCGCCCCATCCTGCCATGCAGCTCGGGGCGGTTAACAACAATAAAACAGTTTTAAAACATTTAAAATACAAATATAAAATATACCAATAAAACAGGGCAGTATATAATCATAAATAAATATATAGGTGGGGGATTAAAAATCACCCCCCCACCCTCCCTCCCAAAGGCCTGGGCAAACAGCCAGGTCTTACAGTTCCGCCGAAATGTCAAAAGGCTTGGGGCCAGGCGAGCTTCCTCCGGAAGGGAGTTCCACAGCCGTGGCCCTACCACCGAGAATGCCCGCTCCATCGTGGCCCCCCGCTT
>QEPC01005870.1:75472-87349 GCA_003113815.1 Sphenodon punctatus
CCAGCCTCTCCTTCCCTTCCCCATTTCTCCCTCCAAAATAATGTTTATATATATATATATATATATATATATATTTGCTAATCTAATATTTATATATATATATATTTAAATTTTTTAATCTAATATATATATATATATATATTTTAATCTAATATATATATATATATATATATATATATATATTACACTAAATCTAACTGCTATTAACTATTCTAAATGCCATGAACTAAATGGATTATCTAATAAGTACACAGGCCTACTCCTACAAAAACTAAAACTAAATCACTAAGCTAACTCCTACAACTGTCTACTATCTCTAACCTATCTATCGATCTATATATGGGATGGGGGTGGAATCACAAACAACACAAGGATGGGTACAAAACTGAAATGAAACCTAAATCAATCTAATAATCCTTCCTATTATAAATGAAAAAACAGGGGAAGGAAGGGGAATCAGGGATGGAATATATGGGAGGGGGAAAGGATTCAATGGAGGGGGGAGGGAGGAAGGAAGATTGAACACAGGGAGGGGTAAAATAACCACTAATCTTTCTAAGCTAAGCTAAATAAATGAATGAGAATATGGGGGTAGATGGGTTGGATGGGTGAAATGGGAGGAGGATGGCAGGAGCTGGGAAATGCTGGGAGAGGGGACCTTCTGAAACGCCTGCTGTTCAGGAACAGTGACTAGCTCAGAAGGTGTTGGGAATGGGGGGAGGCAGACAGTTTTGTTTCTTGCTGCTCCCGCCACACCGCAAGCCCCATTGGCTCCATGCAGCCTAGCCCGTGGCCAATTGCAGACTGTGAAGCCAGTGGTCTACGGCAAAAAGGGATGGTGATTTGGCAGGCTGGCTGCTACTCCAAGCTAGTCTCCACCCTCCACCCCATGTGTCTGGAAGTTTGCGCCTCAGCTGAGTCAGCTGACTCCCCCTTCCTGCCACATTTGGCCTTCCAGTGACCTGACACTGACACCACGCTTTGGCCACCCGAACTCACCCGAACGCAATTTGAACTGACCAAACTGTTCTGTCATTTTGACGTTCTGATCTAGTTCGGTTTGGTCTGTTCGTGTTCAGGTTCAGGTTCGGTTGTCCGAACAGGCCGAGTTCAGGCCGAACTCCGAACTTTCAAACCACGTTCGCCCATCCCTAATATCCATTTTGGTTATTTTGGTTTTGGTTCTTCTGTATAGTTTGGTATTTAATTTTATTCCAGTTGGTCATTTTAGTTACATTGTCTTAGCACTATTAGCTCTATTGTGCTATAATCAAAATGCAATTCTAAAATGACCAACCCAAATAATCAAAATACTGAAATAAAATAACTGAACTGAAATAACCAAATAAATGGATATATGAATATCCATTTTGATTGCAAATATTTTTCAGATATCCAGACTTCTTTCTGAAAATGCAAATAATATTCACTAACATCAAATCCTCCATTTGTTTCTGCTCTAGTGGCTATATATTTTTTTCTTCATCTTTGTCAAAGCAGGTAACTGGATAGAACTTTGGCAAAGGCTGTTTGTACATGAAAGGGGTAAGTAACCTAATACTGGAGCAGAGAAAGAAGCCATCATATGTTTTTTTAGAAAAAAGAAATTCATTTATAATCCAATGCGTGTGTTCTTTACATTATTTTTGATTCACTATGTATTGGGTTATTACATTTACTACTTAATAATGGAGTTAAGGAACAAATGATGTAGTTAGTGAGTTGATTTCACTAGGACATTCAATTAAATAAACTCAGTTGTCTGGCAATAGAGACTGGCACTTATAATTCTGGAAACTGGGGAAAGTTCGTATTAATTGGAGCAAAGGCATGGCAATCAATCACTAGTGAACAAATCAGCAACACACCACTGCCTTTCCCTACTTTTAATCCCTCCATTAAACTCTCCTTTGCCATGATGCCAATAAATAAATAAATAAATAAATAATAATAATAAATAGATGATAATGGGGCCGATCCCATTTCCTGTATGCAACCCCTGTGCATGCACGTCCATTGTGCTGTGTGGAACCCACACAGATGTCACAGAAGGGGGTTTGGGATTGCAGTCTATGATGATGTTTGGGTTGCTGGTGTGCAGAGGTCACTGCCCTTCTTTCTGATCATTATTTTTTCCTTACATACTGCTTACACTATTCCTCTGGAAAAGGGATGAGATACCAGAAAAGAAGGGGGTCTGCCCTAAACCCTAGGGAAAGACACCAAGAAGGGAGAGTTGGTACAGTATACCCTTGTCAGTGGAGGGGGATAAAGGGGGGCAAAGCACACCTGCACCCACACACGCGCTATGTTCACCTGCTGGTGCTGGCGGGTGTGTGGAAGGACACAATATCCGTCAGTAGAGAATTTGGGCCAAATAAGTCTAAAAAAGATGAGGCCCCTATCATCATAAGGCGCCGAACACAGGTCTTTGCATCCTTGCTCTCAATCCGGACTCCAGACACCCTCACACACATGGGAAGGGGAGGTTAGGGCAGTCAGGTGTGGTCTTGTGGGCGGTAGGAGGCAAGGTCCCAGGGCCAAAGGGGAAGGATCACAAAGCACAGGGACGGGGGAAGGAAACACGGGTTACAAGGGGGAAAGTTGCACAAACACTCACCTGTCACCATGCCACGCCCAATAGGGGGAAGGGGAACACAAGGGAAGCAAGCACACACTAGCAAAGACTAAGCACACAAATCACAATAGGGCACACTGTCACCGGAATCGGGGTCCCCCTTTTTCTCTAGGTTGTCCCCCGAATGACCACTAGGCCAGCTGCAACCCAGTTGCCTGTGCCCACATGAGTTCCCAAGTGATCAGAAGCCCTCACCGCAATTAGAGAACTTTTGGAGGTCTGCACCCCCCGGAAACGCCTCCCCTTATTCTCCCAGCCCAGTTGTAACTCAGAGAACCTTCTCTGGTCACTTGTAGCTAGGAAGACATCACGGTGGAGTTGTTATATAAAAAAGGTCCATCTAGACTTTCACCTAGATAGGGTACCTCTTTAGTGCACCACCATCCCCACCCCCAGGCCGAACAAACACAGAAGCATGCTAGGCTTGGTTATAAAACATATATTTAGTACATGTAGAAGGCTGTTGATCAGATGGTGCAAGTCAATAAATCAAATATAAAGTGAACACATTCTAAAATCCACTGAAGTTCCCTAACTGTCCTCTCACCCTAAGGCACAGTACAGGTCCACCAGAGTCTCTCGCGGCCTTGGTAGGGAAGCTGGGTTCAGTCCTTTTAGAGAATTGGAAAGTCTCTAGTTCATGGTTGTGCAGGCTCTCCTACAAGATGCTTACTTTTTGCTAGTCAAGATGGAAGAGAGAGTGTATAGATCCTGTGTCTTCACTCCTTTGCAGGTTGGGTCACTTCCACTCTTCCTGCTCCTTTTGTTCTGAGCTCATTGCAGATCCCATTCAGGCATTACCTTGGCAACAAAATGCTCGTTCTGCCTGATAATGTTTTTTTCTTTCCCCCCACCCTGCCAAACCAGTTTAGCAGGGTGACAAGGCTCACAATCTCCTCATATTTTTCTTTAGCTGTTCTTGTTAGTAGTCAAATGTACTCCCAATACCCCAAATTCTGTGTCCCATTACCCCAAATAAGTGTTTCCTCCTTTCCCCCATGACACACACAATCGCAGGTAATGCTCAAGTGGCCCAGCTTCTCACTCAGATTACCGGCGCTGGGAGGCACCCAGCGCCAGCTTTTATGCAGGAGACTCCGCCCCCCTGCATGCCCAGAGCAGAGCGGAACGCCACAGCGGCTCTTGCACTGACCCCATGCTTTGTGGGGTCACTGGAAGCGACTCATCGCCGCTGTCACTTGGGTTGGTTGCTGGGGAAACTGGAGGCTGCCGCGGCGATGAAAGCACCACGGCTTGAGGCACTGTGGGGGCGGGGGGAGCAGGAGTGGCTGGAGGGGAAGACACACCGGGGTGTCCCTGACCCCAAAGGCTGACAACCCTGGACTCTCTACCATAAGGAATAGATTATGTTAATATTTGTTGTGCTCTGGAAATGGAAAAGGTGACAAAAAGACCTTTAGGCTGGTACATTCACTTCAGGTTGGCTGAGGTAATGGACTAGATTCTGTGGCTATTTAGTCAAAATTTACACAACACTACTATCTTTGAACTCTTTTTTGTATTTTGTATTTTGTATTTTGGGATTAGTGTTTATGCAAATATTCCATCTTACATTTGTGAATATCATTTTGCCATCTTGCATTTGTGAATACAATTATTAAATCCAGCAAATACAACATAAATTTGCAAAGTCAAATATGCAAGTTACCTTTGGAGCAAAAATTTTAAAAACAAAAGTCACATATTTGTTATTTGGGTTAGAAAGTATGTATCTTTTAGCAGCTGGTATTTCCATTTTTATATAACAAAGTTTCTGGTTTTTTGGAAACTAAACATAGCTTTCAACTTGATTGTGAGCTATTGCAGACTCACAGTTGTTATATCCTAAAAAGCTTCCCATGGATCCATTTGATAAAACAATGTCTGCTTTTCTGAAAGCACTTTACCTGTCTCTAACCTGATTCCATTCCCCAAAGAACCTTATACTGATGTTTATAAGAACACTTACCTTGTTCCAGATTTCAGAGTTAAAAATAAAATTGGCCACTTTTTTTTTTTTTTACAAGTCTTCCATAATTAGGTTAACAGCTTTCTTCAGCAATTAAAGCAATACTTATGTTAACATTAAATTTATACTTTAAAAAAAAATCTTGCTTCTTGGCTAATGTATTATTCCAGTCAAAAACCCTCTGGTTTACAAGCGTTAAGGCTCTTACAAATTCAATCATGCACTAAAAAGCATGGAAATTGCAAGTTAAGGCTCCTGCCTTCCCTTCCATGCCATGTTAGTAGTAAAGACATTGTACAGTCTCACATATTGTGCTCGCTTACAACTTAGGCTCCATGCACCACACTTTGCCTTGCCACCACAATCCTCTTCATCTTTGCAGGTTGGGAGCAACACTGAAGCTGGGGACGCGAGTGTATGAGTTGACCCCTCACCCCCTCTGTTTCCTCTCTAAGAAAAAGGGAACTTAGGAGTCCTGGCTCCCACCCCTTCTCCCCCTCTACTTTACTTGGTTTCAGCCCTGTAACAGAGAACTCAGGACTCCTGGCTTCCAGCCTCTCCACCCCACTCTAATCCAGTAGGCTGCACTCCCTTCACAGGCAACTCAATAGTCCTGGTTTGGAGGCTGTTCTCCTCTTCCCTGCTCTCAATCTTAGGTATTTTCAGATGTGACGCTGACCGTTGGCCCCGTACCGGCACCACCGGCTTCGTTCCCCGCCGGGGTCACCCCGTAACGGCACAACAGACGTGCCGGGGGGATCCTGGCGGGGAAAGTGGGAGGGACCGGGGCCGCGCGGCGCAACGTGCGGCCGCACGGCCTCGCCCCCTCCACGCACCCTGCCGCCCGCCCTCCGAGGAGACGGGCGGGCGGCGGGGCCAATGCGGCCGCCGCGTCCGGCCGAATGTGCCACGCCCCGGGATCCCGCCGGGGATCCCGGGCCGTGGCACGCGGCCAGATGTTACTTTTCCTTGGTCACAGCCCAGGGTCCGTTTGACCACGCTTCCCGGGACCTTCCCCCGGCTAGCCCGGGAAGCGTGGTTCAAACGAACCCCATGTGGGGATTGACCGTGGCCAACATCTGGCGCGCCGCGAACAGACGTACGGGACACGGTGACCACAGGTGGGTATTCACCGTGGTTCACCGTGTTCACGTAACGTCTGAAATCACCCCTTGTAACAGACAACCCAGGAGTCCTGGGTCTGAGTTACACCTTTAACTCCCACTCCACTCACAGAGAACACAAAAGTCCTGGGAAATACAGTGTTCATCTGTATCTGTCATGTGGAACAGAAGTGTGTGTGTGGAATCACAAATAAAATAAAATTAAAATAAACCACAGGAGAAGAAATGGAATAACAGGGAGGGAGGCTATTGGGAGTCAAAGGATAGGGAATAACCTATGCTAAGTGGGTAAAATGATAGGACTGCTTTCTCGGATATCCCATCAGTCTTCCAAGTCAGTTATTTCACTCAGAACCTTATTATTCTAACTATTTCTAATTCCTCCTGTCATTCCACCCACTTACTTAAGCCTGCACTCTTTGTAGTTTTCCCTGTCATTACAACCATTTCATTTACTGCATCTGGTGCCTTCCTCATTATTCCATACCCTCTTGCCTTCACTATGTACTCCCAAAGATGCAACTATGAGTGAAAACAGACATGACGCTAACCACCCTTTAACCATCCTTGGTGGTTATTTATGCATGTTGCAGGGCTACATAGGGCACCAATACAGCCCTGCAACATGCATAAATAACCACTAAGGGTGGTTAATGGGTGGTTAGTGTCATGTCTGTTTTCAGCCTTGTCTCAAAGCCCACAGGCACAATTGCCTCAAGCCGCTCTGGGGAGGCAGCACTCCTCTTTTAAGCAGCCCCACTGCACTCTATAGACTAACACAAGGTTTTTCACAATCAAATAACTTTAAAACTATTAATTGGATTTATAAATACGCCCCCCTCCAAGGCATCCACTGTCAGTCTCCTTTAATTTTCTAAAAGGCTCATAGCTCCTCTCCAGCAGCATTGAACCCATCTACCCTGCCTAGGTTGAGACTTTTGAAGCCTGTTTTTTTTTCCCCCCAAAGAACAGTTTTTCAACTATGATATCTCAGCTAATAATGTTAGTCTTACATTCCCCCACCCAATTCTTTTTCCCCAATTGTAAAAGAAAAGTAAACAATTTGGTACAAAGCAATTTTCCTCCATACAGTCCCAACACATGATCCTTTAATCAAAAAATCCTTACATTAGGTTCAGGTTTTCATTCTGATAGGTGAGAAATATGTGCTACCGAGGGATTATGAGAAGATAGGGTACACTAACAAAATTACATCGCCACCTAGTATTTCTGGCAAAATCAAGTTCAACAATATCCTTGCTTAGGAATGTATTACTTCCTCCCCCCTCACCCCTTCAAAACTCTATTACATGCTTAGGTGTGTATTCACTTTGAAGGGTAGGGAGCTGCATAAAGCAAAGGGTTCTTTATAGCCTTTAGCAGTTTTTCATTTCTCAGCCCCCCAAAAATCACATTCATCTTTTAGGCTCTTGGTAGTGTATAAGTTTGTTTAAGAAAGATGACAAATTATTTTCTGATAGTGATCTACATATACCTGCACAATAAGAGAGTTACAAAGCAAACATCAGGCTATGTTTTCTCTTGTCTGTATACCACAGAACAGGAATCCAGGACATTGATTGATGCATCAGTCTGAATACTTTGCATTATTAATTTTATGGGGTTTTGTTTTAATTTATAAATATGCTTATCAAAATCTGCAAGAACCTGTGCACTGCTGCAATATAAAGGTAACTTGACATCATGGCAATTATAGGACTCAGCTCTGTCCCTAAACAAGATGCCCTGCCCTGTATTCTAACCACAATAATAGCTCTCTCCTATTACAGTGGTGAACATTTCCCATAAAACACCTCAGGAGAGCATCTGAGATATAGGATGACTTTAGACATAATAAATCCCCATAACATGTGTTTGGCCATTGTGTGCAAGCACCATAACAATCCCAACACCAATTTGGCCACCCGTTGAACATACAATATGAACACCACATTTGCGTATTCCACCTGAACACGTGTCCAATGTTGTGTCTAATGATATCATGTGGTCTGTTAGCAGGTACAACACAGGAATGAGGAGGCAACACTTGTGTACTGAGATTGGATGGTGAGCAAAAGACCAATGTGTCCCAAGATGGGCTGTGTGTCTAAACAGCACCACAGGGTGAACTCAGGGCCAAACCGGTGTTCATATCAAGGTCAACATACACATTCAGACACCCAGTGATGTTATGTCTAAAGACACCCATAAGTGATTTACGCTAATAATCATAATTCCGGATAACACAGTGGGTGTGATATGTTAGCGATTACCAACAGATCTGGTTTTTAAACACTGTCAGTTTAAAGGAGCTTTCTATTCTACTGGAAAAATTCTGGGTGCATGTGTGCCAAGTGTGTTTCACGTTCCAGTCTGTGGAGCTTGGGATCAGCACCAGTAAAGTTTTGTTTTCATTTACAAAAATCCCTTCATTTTTACGGCTTTTCATGAATGACCCTACCATTTATAAAAATATTATTTTAGTAATAATTAATTTTTTTAAGCTACAGTGCATGTGCAAAATGGACACTGGACAATTCTGCACATGTGAAGCTGTCACAGGGTTTGGCCTTGACATGGGTGAGTGTTGTCAGGATGAAGCTCCAAATCATGCAACCACTCAGGGATGAGTCACCACCAGTTTATTCATAAGCACAATCTTCTAGATGAGGCTTCAACACATCTTATAGCTTCTATTTATCACTCAATCAATACATACCAGCCTAGCCCAACCAGGCAACAGTCCTCTGGCTGGCTACCAACTCACCTCCTGGTTCTGTGGTTACCTTTGTATTGTAGCATTATACAGGTTCTTGTAGATTTTGATAAGCATATTAAAACAAAACCCATGAAAATTAATACAAAGCATTCAGACTGATGCATCAATCAAGGATACCCAAGGCAGGGCTACCCATGTGGAGAGGGTATGCTTGCCCTGCCACATGAGGAGCACCGCTGTGGGGCCATGAGCAGCGGGCACTGTCACAGTAAAATTTTTTAATCATTTTAAATATATGCACATGCACATGCACAAAATGGTCACCAGACTGTTATGTGCATGTGTGGTCCTTTCCCAAAATGGTGCTGACACTGCCAGGGCCATTTTGGAAAAGGGTTTCTGTGGCAGAGTTGACCCACAAGATGGTGTATAGACTATAGATTGTTACAAAATGGCTGCCACAGGAAGTAAGAGTGTTTGGGGCGGTGCTCTAGCTAAAAAAGAGAGCCAGTCATAGGAAGCAGGACAATCTGCTCTTGGCCACAGAAGAGAGCACATCTCTAGAGAGGCTGCCTGAGTGTCAAAGGAGACATTCTTGTTCCTGAAGGAAGGAGACCATGGCTCCTCCACATGGGTAGTCCTGCCTTGGGAATCCTTACCTCAGTTGGAGGTAAGGCTGCTTCATGACACGTCCTCAGAATTTTTTAGAGAACACATGGTGTAGCAGACACTTATTTGCCATGACCTGGGGTAGGGGCAGACGGGTAAGGTGACACAAGACTACACAAACCTTGTCTTGTGTGGTTTCGGTCATACTCTACTACAAAAACCAAAACAGTCCATGTACATATATCCTACAAAGCCTTATCTAGAAGAGTTCTTGTCAGTGTTTTTTTACCATACTCCGGTCAGATCCTAAAGTAATTTTATTTAATCTAGATCTAAACTGTATGAATGAAATCTGAATCTTGCTCATTGTGTCTATTATTTGAAAAATAATAGATTATATACAGGGACCTGTGTTCACTGTGTTTTCCCTGTTGTTGCCAATGGGGAAATTCAGTGAACACAGATCCCTGATTACAGAGTCATAAAACTGAGGTACACAGATGGGTCTTCTTCCTTATTATAAATAGAAAACAAAAAACTCCCCTCCAGATTAAATTGAAATAGGTATTCTGGTCAATGTTCAGGGAAAGAAGCCAAGTATAGTATCTTAATTAATGTCTCTCAGAACATTTCACAGAAACAGCATGAGACAAAGAGAAAGGAGTATGCAGTTGTTGGCAACAGTGAAGTGGCAATTCAACCTGGAATAGTAGGTTGGCAGCTAGAATGTATACTTTGCAGAGGAGACCTACAGGATCCCACAAGTTCACAGTAAATGACAGCAATGATAAAAAGGAAATGAAACTCCCCTAAGGGATAAGGGGACATGAAACACTTGCTCACTTGAGATGTACAAGTAGTGACATACCTGTTATCCACTCCAGGTATGAAAAATGATATTTTTTTCCCAGTGGGTTATAATATTCACCAGAGACACAAGGATTACTCACAGGTATATTATTTTGTAACAAAGTAGTTAATTAAAAATAACAGTCATAGGTTAAAAAAACATAAAACAAGGTGGTGTTGAAAGACAAAAACAAGGAAAAGACTATAGAAGAAAAGCAATGAAATCTGAAGCTGAAGCAGTATTTAAATTAAACTAAACTCTAATCTCCAAGGCCTGATCTGGCATCTCATCACAAGGTCGTCTTTATAATCATCCCGAACATCCATCTATTTTAATGACACCCATTTGAGACTTGAGAACATAAGAACATAAATAGTGCCATATGGAGTCAGACGAATGGTCCATCAAGCTCAGCATCCTGTCCTCCGACAGTGGCCAATCTCGATTGCATGGGAGAAGAACCAACAGTCACAATGGGAAATCCATTCCCTGTTGTTCACTCCCAGCTCCGAGTCCTGACAGTAAGAAGTTCATCCCATAAACTACTTGCTTAATATTAGCCATTAATGGACCTAATCTCTAAGACTTTATAGAGTCCTTTTTTAAACCCAGCTATACTAGTGGCCTTGACAACGTCCTCTGGCAACAAATTCGATGAGTGAGAAAGTACTTCCTTTTATTTGTTTTAAATCTGCCGGCACCTAGTTTCATGGAGTGTCCCCTAGTTCTAGTACTATTTGAGAGGGTATAGAGACATGACATCCTCAGTTTTATTCTATATTCCTTTACGAATAACTCCTAATGTTCTGTTTTCTTTTTTTGACTGCTGCTGCACACTGGGCTCGGGATTTCAGTGTATTGTCCACAATCACTCCCAATACTTTTTCTGAGTACACTCCTAGCTTAGTACTCATTGTGTACCCCAGCATTGTGTACTCATAGTTTGAAATATTTTTCCCTATTTTGCATCGCTTTGAACTTGCCCACATTAAATGTCATCTGCCAATTAGATGCCCAGGCACCCAGTCTTGTAAGATCCTGTTGAAGTTCTTCAAAGTCTGCTCGTGTTTTAACTACCTTGAATAACTTGGTGTTGTTTGCAAATTTGATCACCTCACTCTTAACACCATTTTCCAGATCATTAATAAATACAATATTTATTTATTTTATTTATTTATTTGTATTTATTTATTTATTTTAAAATTATATCCTGCCCCTCCTGACCACAGGGCTGTCTGGGGCAGTGAACAACACTCAATAAATTTTTTAAAAAACAATTTAAACAATTTAAAACAATTTAAAATACAATACACCCCTACCCCTTGCCAAAAACCTGACGGAACAGCCAGATCTTACATACACACTGAAACAGCAGGAGAGTGGGAGCCAACTGAGCCTCCTATGGGACTGAATTCCACAGCACAGGGGCAGCCACTGAAAAAGATTTATAATCAGTGGCCATTCACCTCTCCCGGGAAACCTCCAAAAAGGCTCCCACAGAAGATTTCAAGGGTTGCACGGGCACATGGGGAGTGAGGTGGTCCCGCAGATAAGCAGGGCCCAGGTCATGAAGGGCTTTAAAGGTTAAAACCAGTACCTTGAACCTGGCCCGGTGCTTTATAGGCAGCCAGTGCAGAGCCCGGAGCACTGGTGTCATGTGCTCCCTGCGACCCGCTCCCGTAAGGAGACGGGCCGTGGTATTTTGCACCAGCCCGTCAGGACCAGCTTCTCGGGCAGGCCTATGTAGAGCACATTGCAGTAATCCAGCCTCGAAGTGATGAAGGCATGGACGACAGTGGTAAGGTCAGAGTCTGAGAGATACGGCCGAAGCTGCCGGACAAGATGTAACTGCTGAAACGCACTGCCCGCCATGGCCACAACCTGAGATTTGAGACTGAGCCGCAAATCGAGGAGCACACCCAGACTCCACACTCGAGAGACCATGGGAGGGCGAAACCCCCCCCCCCC
>QEPC01005870.1:87537-125926 GCA_003113815.1 Sphenodon punctatus
CCCCTAATGGCTGCATATAGATGTTAAACAAGAGGGAGGACAGGATGGCACCCTGCGGGACTCCACACGTGAGGTCCCGGGGGGAAGACGTACACTCCCCCAAGACCACCCGGTGAGTTCTCCCGGCCAGGAATGAAGGAAACCAGTCTAAGACCGTTCCGCCAATTCTGGCACGGTCCTGCAGGTGAGTCACCAACACCTCATGATCAAGTGTGTCAAACGCATCCGAAAGGTGTAGCAGGACCAATAAGGTCTGACGACCCTGGTCCAATGCCAGACGGAGATCGTCAACCAAGACCACCAATGCCATCTCCATACCATACCCAGGCTGAAACCCAGACTGGGAGGGATCAAGGAAACTGGTGCGGTCCAGATGTTCCTGGAGCTGCCATGTCACAGCCCGTTCAATAACCTTCCCTAAAAAGGGAAGGTTAGAGACCAGCCGATAACTGGCAGGAGCCTCAGTGTCAAGACATGGTTTCTTGAGCAGGGGTCTAACCACAGCCTCCTTTAGGCAGTCAGGCACCCTGGCCTCCTGTAGGGAGGCACTAACCACCCCGGCCAGCAACGGCCGTAACGTCTCCTGGCTAGCTTTCACCAGCCAGGACGGTCATGGATCTTGCTCACAAGTAGTGGCACGAACAGATCCCAACAAGGACTCCACATCGGCAGGCGCCACCATCTGAAACTGTTCCCACAAAACAGGACAGGACAGGGCATGCATAGCCCTAAGATGATCCTCTGCAATTACTGCGGAACCAAAATTGTGGCGGATGTGAGCGATCATATCTACAAAGTACTCGATATACCGGTCACAGCAATCCATGGATTGCTCCAGGTCCAGGCGGAGACAGGCAAGACTGACCAAACCTTTCACCACCCAGAAAAGTTCTGCTGGACGTGACTTTACAGATGCAATAAGGGCAGCAAAGAACTGCTTCTTTGTTGCCTGCACTGCCACAGCATAGGCCTTTAAACTGCTCTTATGCTGTGATCAATCATACTGGTCATGACCTCTCAATAAAGGCCTTACATAGGAAAGCCTATCTTAGATATTGGTTACGCCTTTTGACTCTGCCTGAGCTTGCTCTACCTCTCTAATGTTTTAGGGAGGAATTGTTACACGAGGGCATACGGGCCTATCATTGGCTTCTTTATCTGGGTTGAGTTATTCATGAGCTGGGGTTCTCCTTCGACTATTTTGGGGGGAGAACTGACATGGCTATCAAAATTGAGGTACTGACCAATATCCAAGATATTGACCAACAGGAGGATATGGCTGTATTGGGGTCATGGAAAGTTGCCCCTACTCTGAAGAGTCTTAAAACCTCTCCCGGGTTTGAACTATATTTAGATCTCTTGGAGAATTCAAGTATCTGACAGCAGTATATGCTTTTGCGTTTACATCAGGTTCAAACTGCTATGGTAGAGGATAGGCATAAGTGCTCTACTCATGTGTCAAGAGTTTGCTCTTGCCGGATGGGGGAAATTGAATCTGTTGACCATTTTTTACTTCGCTGCCCTTATTATAACAACCTGAGGGAGGTTTGGATACTTCCTCTGTTAGTGGATGGCCTCGCCTTTTCTACAGAGAAGTGCTATGAGTTTCTCCTCTCCTTGCCTGATAAAGAGGCTATGGGGACTCTTGCGGCTTATACTCTCTTGGCATCAAAAAAGAGGACTAGACTCAGGGAGCGTTTACAGCATAAGGAGGTTACCTCGGGAGGGGATGACTAACTCCTACCACGAGGGAGTTTATCCCCCCTGGTTTTCATTTGGCTCCATGGGTTATTGGGATTAGATAAGGATGATCATAATAGGGTTATTTTAGTTTTGTTTTACCGGGTAATTATCTTCGCCTTGTTATTAGTGGGTTGGAATTCCTCCTGCTGCTTGTTGCTTCTTATTGGGTTCTAAAGGTATGTGTTATTTGTAATGTGATATTTGTATATGCATGTTTGTTTGTTGTTGTTTTTGTTCGGGACAGAGCGGAAGCTAGTGCCCTAAATAAAATTGAATAGAATACTGGTCATGAGTCTGGTGCCACCTTTGCTCTAACCACCTGCTCTCCCGCTTCAAACACCGCAGGCCCTCAGTAAACCAAGGAGACCTGTGGGAGACTCGGGAGGGCAGCGGATGCCTGGGAGCCACTCTGTCAATGGTCTCAGCCAACAAGGTGTTCCCGAAGGCTACGAGATCAACAGAGCAGGTGTTAAGGTCCAGGGGAAACTCCCCCAGAGCATTCCGGCCCGGTCCGGGATTGACTCCCAGATGGTAGATGATTTATTGACAACCGACCTCGCATTCAGCAGCACCAGACCAAGGCCTGGGATCTCCTGGGCCTCGACCCACAACCTACATGTGTGGGGGGGTTGAGAGGGGAACGGGCACTCCTCACTGATGGAACACACCTCCTCATTGGACCATATCTCCCCCTACCCATAACAACCCCGATAGCTGTGGAACCCCTCCCTTCCTCAGAGAACCCCGTTAGACACCCACCCTCCATAGGCTGCCCCGACAGGCTGGTGAGAGGGACTCCACCCCCGTGAACTCCCCCTATCCACCTCTGCCACCGGCAGGCAACCCTTCCCCCCAGAGGGTCACGCCTGCCCACACCAGGGGTTCCCATCCACACCACCCCTTAACCTCCCTCTCCTGCCACCAGAGGGAGGTCAATAACCCTCGACACCACACACCACCCCCCAAAATTCCACCCCTCCAATATTAAAATTCCCCACACCATAAACACAGGACCCCACCCCACTCCTCCATCCGTCAATATCTTCACCTCCACTCCCTCCCATGTAGGGGGTCGAGGCAATGTCCCAGCCTCTGTCAGCACGCAGGGGTGCTCTGCAGAAAAGATAATGTCCCTGGTAGACACCGCCTCTGTCCGCTAACGGCCCGCCAACGGCACTTCGCCCTTTGCGGTGCCCTCAGGGGCAGCTCCCCTTTGTAAAAGATGGTTACCTGCAGGGAGAGGGACAGCAGAGTGGAAGCAGCAAAGTGGATGCATGTGGGGAGGATTGCCAGGGCCTCATCACCAGGGAGCCAACACCCCACCCTCCTTCCCAGTCCTTGCACGCCCTCAGGGGCAGCTCCCCTTTGTAAAAGATTGTTACCTGCAGGGGGAGGGACAGCAGAGTGGATGCAGCAAAGTGGATGCAGGTGGGGAGGATTCCCAGGGCCTCAGCACCAGGGAGCCAACACCCCACCCTCCTTCCCAGTCCTTGCACCGGTCCCAATACAGATCCCTGGGGCACACCAATTTTTACATATTTCCATTGTGAAAACTGGCCATTCAGTTCTACTCTTTGCTTCCTATCCTTTAACCAGTTACCAATCCATAGTAAGCCATTAACTTTTTAATCCCATGACTTTTTAATTTTCTCAAGAGTCTTTCATGTACGATCTTATCAAATGTTTTCTGGAAATCCAGGCACACTATATCTACCGGGTTCCCCTTGTCCACATGCTTATTTACACCCTCAAAGAATTCCAACAGATTAGTGAGGCATGACTTACCTTTGCTAAATCCATGTTGACTCTTCCCCATTAAGCCATGTTTATCAAAATGTCCAGTGGTTCTGTTCTTAATGATAGTTTCCACCATTTTGCTCGGCACAGACATCAAGCTTACTGGGCTATAGTTTCCAGGAACACCTCTGGATCACTTTTTAAATATCAGGGTTATATTGGCCACCCTCCAGTCCTCGGGTACAGTGACAGATTTTAGCGATAGGTTGCAAATTACTAACAGTAGGTCTCCAATTTCATATTTGATTTCCTTCAGAACTCTGGGTTGAATATCATCTGGTCCTGGTTATGTGTTAGTATTTAGTGTGTCAATTTGTTCTAGAACCTTCTCCAGAGTCACATTGATTTGTGACAGCTCTTCCAATTCATCACCTACAATGTAAGGTTCTGGCGTGGGTTTCTCTCCAACATCCTTTGAACTGAAGGCCTAAGCAAAGAACTCATCCAGCTTCTCTGCAATGTTCTTTTCCTCCCTAAGCACTCCTTTTACCCTCTGGTCATCTAACGTTCCAACTGACTGTCTAGCAGGCCAAGAAAATCATCCAAAGAAAACCAGATCTTGGAATGATTAATAATGTCACCTCCCATTGCCCTAATCCATTTTCCCACAGCACTGGCTGCAATCCCAAGCCCCTCCACAAGGAATTCGTGCAGGATCCACACTGATTTCATGGGGCACAATGTCTCTGCTATGGACTTTATGTGGTTTCAGCGCACGTGCGTGCACGGGGGTTGCATGCAATTTCCGCAGGCTTTGGGACCGTGCCCACTGTTTGCCTTCTTGTGTGCCCTATCCACTTTATTTAGGTAATGGACACCTTTCCAAGAATGTCTAGGCAACAAATTAACCCATAAAAATTTCTGGGGTAATACAATTAATCTCCTACAGATTAGTCACCCTGATGAAAGCAGATCTAAACCTTCTATAGTAGGCAAATCATCCCCCCCCCCCAGTATATTACAAATACATCAAAAGGAAACTGGAACAGCTTCAGCCATGGAAGCAATTTACTCCAACGCATCCCCCGGTAACCAAAACATGTAATATCCAACCATCGATCAAACCCCAAGATCGGAGCCTGCTGCTACTGGTATCCCTCAGAATACCCCGAGAACATGATGCTGTGACTGATAATCCAAACTTGTTTGAGATGGAGGAGAGGGCCAGCACCTGCACAAAACTGAAAACAGAAACACACATATTAACATAGCAATTACAATTTAATCCTATACCAACTAAGGTCTAACATAACACTTGTAAATCTGTGACCTCCATTGTCAGTGGACTGAATATTCCTTCCTGAAAAGCTAGTCATTGCTGCCATGGTAGCATTTCCTATTCACAATGAATGACTGCCAAAATCCTTAGGACTGAGTCCAGTACCTCCAACTGTCTTCCTAAAGATGGAAACAAATTGGTATCGTGTAAGAGGGGCACCATTCAAATGAAAAAATAGGGGGACAGAGCCAGCCAGCCTAATGCTCATGTAATCAAGTATGGCCTTCACTGGACACAATATAGCACTGCTGGACTCCTTCAAGATTAAAGTTGCTCCACCACCTCTTTTATCAGTCTTAGAGTGCTTAATGTAAAAGTATAATGTAGCGGGGGAGGGGAGGGTCCCCCAGGGCCACACAGGGTGCTGGGGTCACACTCAGAGGAATTAGCTCTCCCCCTGCTACGCCATGTCAGCCGAGAGCATCGGCTGAATCCCCTCCTTCCAGACAGGGGGTACCCTCTCAGGACACCACACATAGTCCAGAGGGTATTTCTTTTTAGTCCTTTATTGGGACACCACCTGTGTCCAGTGTACCTGGGGCTGCCGGCTCATCCGCCTTCACCATACAGGCCCAGGTCCCTTTCTCTCAGGCCTCAGAGCAACTCAACCACAAGTCCCAAAGTCCCTTCATCCAGGCCTCAAAAGTCCCAGGCTCTGGTCAAGCTTTCCCCAGCCAAGAGGCTCCCTTCCTGGGCACCACCTCTGTACCTTGCCTGGGTCTCCCTGGTTCTCCAGCCTCAGCACCTTGGAGAGCATAGACCAGGAAGGCTTTTTCAGGGAGATGTTGCTCCTTCCACTCCCTGGCAGAGACTGAGTTTGCCTTCACTCAGCCTTCCTCTTATACCGGCAGAGTGGATGTGGCCAGGCTTTCCCTCGTCAGCCTTAAAGGGCCAGTGTCCTGCCCACTCTGACTCTCTGTCTTGCAGCCTGCATTTAACCCAGGCTGGTTCCTAGCTATGGACAGGCTCTCCCAAGACCATGCACATGCTCTCAACCCTCTGGCTGATCCCCAGCTCTGGGGTTGGCTCTGACACACCCCTTGTTTGTGCCCAGCCCTCTGGCTGGTGCCTACAGCCCCCTTCTTAAAGGGGTAGCAGCCTCCTGGACTGCTCCCTGCTACATATAACACATTAACATCCAAGCCAGCATCATGCACAGTCAAAGCATGTCTCATTGAACCCTGCTTCGAAGAAACTAACAACTCCCCAATCCTAAGGGTGCCAAAAAATGTAATTAGAAATGCTGCATGAAACAAAATAACGTTGTTCCAATGAAAGCAGATGAGGTACAGTGAAGCTAAAATTCCTTCCAAAACCACTGGGGTTATTGGTGGTGCAAATCCATTGAGGGACCCTGCTCCCTCTATCCCCCTCTATAGCCCTTTTTACATGAAAACCCAAGCAAGGGTCAAGCTAATGCTTAAGATAAGAATAAAAAGAAATAGCTGCCAAATGGCCAGCTATAGTCTTAGCAGTCAATCCTGTTCTATAAAGAAAGACCGCAAATTGCAAGACATGCTTTTAAGTGGGAGGTAACTTTATATTAATATCCAGGCTATGCCTAAATATATGAAACTTCCCAAACCTTGCATGGTAACTCTTTCCTTTGACTGGCTCAAGAGAGCTGATCACCGCCTTGTAATTTCTCAGCTCCAAGGCTCCATAGATGGGCTGGGATCCGAATTGGTTCCTCATCTGCCTGAAATTAGTTGATTGAAAATGAAAGTGTCCACTATGGAATTGTCAACCCCAGTAATATGCCTTGTGCCAAACATGGTGCTACTGTTCAAACAAACCCTAATGAATGCTCGCACCTAGGGATGTGCATTCATTTTAGTTATTAATAACTAAAATGAAAAGTCATTTTAATTATTTCAATAACTAAAACAAATGAGTTAATAACTTAAACATGAATACATTGTAGTTATTAGCTCTGCTCTGACTGCTGCATGTAGGGCAAGAGCACATGCCATGGCTCCAGCCTGTCTGTGCCTTGCTGTAAGCAAAAGTTCAGAAGGGGGTCATAAGGGAGGGGGAACCATGAATGAAGCTTTCGGTACTAATCAGGGACTCAGGATGGCTTGGGGGGACGGGGGGTGTTCTTCTTAACTTTTTGCCAAGCAGAAGAACTTTGCCAGTGTTAGTTCAGTCTCAGACAGAACACTTGCTGTGTTTTATTCACTCACTCTCATTCTGTGATTGCTCTAACTCAGCCTCACTTAGACAAATTAAAAGTTATAAAAAAAGATTTATTTCTCTGTCTCTCTGTGTCTCATCCCTTCCTTCCATTATCCCCACTTTGCATTGTCTTGCTCTATAATCCTTGTCTGTCTGTCTGTGTAATATTGTCTTTTTTCTGTACTGTTTTTTTAAGTACTCTTGTGCTCTTTTATCCAAACTTTTTGAAATGTGGTAAGGATGATCCCATGGATAAGGGGTACAATCCTTCCAAATTTCTAAAAATTGGATGACAAACAAACAAAGACATAGCAGCTGGAAATCCATTTCCCATTTAAACCAATGGGATGGGAATAACTAAAATAATAACTAATACTAATAAAGCACTAACAGGATTTTAATAACTAAAAATAAAATAAAAACAAATACTTTTTTCCCCCCTGCATATCACTACTTGTACCAAGCGAATGACCCCCAAGGACTTTGATGACATAAAATTAACATCATGCACAACAGACATGTTTTCACACCAAAAGCAGACACTCTTATCTCAAAATTCATCATTCCAGATGCATACAGTGACCAGAGGGAACAACTCTAAAAAGCTCAAATCCCTCCAAATGCCAGATTCCTCCTGTTCACATAGCCAAGGCTCAGCACACCATGACCCTTTATAGAAAACTCCAAAATCAAACACACCAGCAGCATCTGAGTGAACCTGTTAATCAGCCATAAACTGTAACCCCTTCCTCCAAAAAGACACTCCAATAAAATCAGTCCAAAAATTAAGCCATACTACTAAATCCTCTTGCATTTGATTCTGACCCAATGATGCGGGGTGTGAACCCCAGCCAAAGCTCGATGCAATCTTGCTAAGAATACACACTCCTGTTCGACAACCTTACATGCAGAATTCAGTGAACCTAGCAACGATTGCAGCTCGCGGAGTATGACCTTTTAAAAACTAAGACATAACTCTTACAACTTCCACCTCAAGGGGTCTCTCAACTTAATAGCAGGAAGCCTAGAACAACCTACTTATGTATCTATTACCAGATAAGTGATAAATTACACTGGGCTCTCTGCTTTTTCATCAGCAAAAAGGTACACTTAACTCTTCAACAACAGCTTGGAAGGCTAAGAATAGGTCTATCAATCATGCCATGGTGCCCCGCAAACAAAAACTCATGTCAGTAGTGCGAAACATGCTCATCACCCACATGCCCACTCCATCATGCTATTAAACATTTCAAATGCAGAACATCAAACAGCACAGCCCATAGGCATGGCTTTGTCAAAATAAAAACAACTGTCAAACCTCAAACCCAACAAATTGAACAGCATGGTGAATAGGAAGGAGCCAGAAAACAGATTTAATACCACACTTAGCTAATAGTGCTCCCTAACGGAAACTCCTCACCATCTGCATCACTGAGTGGAGTGAAGAATACCACACCATGCAAAGAGCTAGCAGTGTGTAAATATTTTTTGTTGTTATGATACCAAAAACAAAAACAAATATTTTCATTTTCATTTTCATTATTATAATAACAAAAACAAAGAATTGCCCCCACACTAGAAATAAGGCATAGACACCAAGGATATGGGTAAAACTGGTCGCAGCTGTTTTATTGAAGCCAATCTTAATTAATAACCTGTTAAGAGAACAAGAAACCAATTAAACCAATTAAAACCCAATTAATAACCATAAAGAACAGTGGATAGAATTAAAAGGCCAATTACCCTACATCGAATCCTTTCCATGTCAAATTACGAGGTAAATTAGAATATCCAATTAATCAAACTTTTTCCATTATAGTGCCCAATTAAATGCCAATTAGAATTATACCTAATTAACTTGGGTGAAATGACAAGGGGGGTGATGAGATCGGATAACTTAACACTTCCATTATCTCTCACTGCCCGCATTCAGTACCATAATGCCAACTATTCTGGTTTGCTGATAGCAGTCCAATCCCCTTCCAATGGACTGAATTGAACCATTACCCAGAAGGACAGACGCTGCTGATGCCAACCTATAATAAGAATATTTCCATGAGGAAGTCGAAAACCCTTCAAGGGAAAAAGTTCCTTCCTGATCCCACATAAATAGGTGACCAGATTAGATCCACAGTACCAGTCCAGGGTTGGGTGGGTGGGTTTTGTTAGCACACCGCTAGCCAACTGAAGGGGCTGCGTGGTGCACTTCTGAACACGTGGCCATAGCCGGCCAATCAAAACAGCGCACTCTTCATGCTGCTGTCTCTCCCTTGCAAACTGCAATCCAGAGCAGATTGCAGGTTGCAAGAACTGTGGCCAGCTCAACTCTGCTCCCAGACCTGGCGGGAAAACCCACCTCCACCCCACCCTGTGCCTTCGTACCAATACGGGCAGGCGCAAAGACCCCCGCAGTCCACAAGGCAATTAGCGAGGGGATAACAACAAAAAAGAAAACACATTTCAATTGCTTATAAAACACATTTTTGTTTTCAAAATAATAGAAAAAACACTGGAAAATATATTTCGAGCTATATGTTTTTGCTTCTTATTCAATTCTGATGAAACTTGGGCAGAATATACCCACAATGGAGGGCACTACATGTAACAAACTTAGGGAAGATTGAATAAAGGCAACCCATTTTCATTTGCAATTGAATTTTGGGTTTTAAGAAAAAACTGTGCACACATTCCTGGCTACAATATTTCATCCAATTGTCCCTCCCCATGACTTCCAACCATGCCAAATTTCAAAAGGATTGGATTAAAGGTCCTGATGTTATAACCCATTACCTTGAAAATACATTTCCAGGTGTAACATTTTTATATTCCCTCCTGTTTACAAGACATTTGGCAGGAAAGTATATCACAATTTCCCTATCATCTCTGACAAACTACAGGACATTTGGATAAAGGGCCCCAATTTTATAAGCAATTGAAATTGTCCCCTTGAAGACCATTATTCAGAGAAATAGCAGCGCATGCAGTGCCAGTCAGAGGCAGGAACCTGGCATGGCAGTTGGAGGGAGTCTGTAAGGAGGGAGGATGGGGAGCAACACAGCAGACTGACAGACACATTAACTGGCCAATTACTGCATGCTTCCAGCTTTACAGGATCAATCCGTGTTGGCTTCAAGGTGTGCATAGGGGGCTGTCCTGAGGTGAGCACAGAAGGGACATAACTGGGGTTAGAATACCATTTATCAGGAGACATCCACAATGGCCAATTATAATCACAACCACATCCTGCAGCACTATGACAGAGGACATAAGATAATCTCTATTGACTCTTTTCTAAACAGATGCTTCCAACTTCCCAGTAACAAGTGTTGGAAGAAGTCGGGGTGGTCACAGCACAGAATGAGGATATCTGGTTCACATTTCTGCCATCCAATTCACATCACAAGCAGAACTTATATCACAGTGACATGTAAGAGAATCCCTGGCATAGGCTCATTCTCTGCATAAGCTGTGCAGGCTTATTGGGACCCTTTATCACAACTTTCAGATATTTAGCAGAGAATATCCTAAAGGTATTAGATAAAGCCCTGCCAAATTTTATGTACACTGGTTGTAATAAAAAGTGATTACAGTCAGACATAAGTTAATTGCTTATACCAGCAAGACACTTTATCCAATCCTTCTGAAATTTGGCATAGGTAGTAAAATTGGGGATGGGTATAAACATGCCCTGTTTCATCTACATTATATTGGTGACAAAGAAGTTACAGCCAGGAATGTATATGCAGATTTTTGCAAAATAACATAATTCAACTACTTACAGAATCAGATTCCTTTATCCAATCTTTCTAAAATTTGGTACACTTAATGCCTTCCATTGGAGGTACAACCTTTCTATGTTTCATCCTAATATAACAAAAAACATGAAAGATAAAAAGAACAATGTGTTTTCCATTGAAACCAATAGAAACTGAAAACGAAAGCAAAAACAAAAATGAAATCTTTATATTTAAAAAAATGAATAATTTAAATAAGAAAAGAAAAACATATAACATGGGTCCCTGGTGTACACCTCTAGAAAGAGCAGGACCAATGACACCTTTCACTGAAGAATCCTTGAGGTGTGACAAGTGATGCATCAATCTAAACTCCTTTGGTGCCTTCTTGGGAACAATACAAAGGGGAGATAGCCTTAAATTCTTGAACAGTAGTGGATCAACAAATGGGCAAGCAATACTACCCTTAGTCACTTCTTTAGCAATCTTTACCCGAGCCACAAGTTCCAAACCTCTGGTAGATAGAAGATTGGGAAACCCCAGAGGAACACGTTCCCCATCAAAAGGTATTTGAAAACCACCCCTAAAACCATGCAATAAGTAAACAGCATTCCTTGGTGAAGGATAACAAACAAGCAATGTTTTCAAAATATCCAACGTAACTTGAGTTGGGGTCTTTACTCAGAGAGGATACTGAAGCTGCAGGGATTGCACTGGATCCTGTTGCACCATCACCATGCCCATAAATTGCTGTGGATGCACATCCACCACCTGTTGTACATGATGTGCTGTTCCCACAGCTGCCAATGCCGGCTAGTGGACATTGTCTCCTGCCAAACTGCAGTGCAATTGGAGACCATAACTGTAAATGTGGGGACCCTGGGGACCGTTGGAGACCCTGGACAACTGGTCTGCCTAGATTCCACATGGGTCCATCCCAGTGAAAGCCCTGTGTGGGATCCCACACACTAATGCCAGATTGAGGCCCTGTGGAACCAAAGGAAATTTTGGGTCCGTCTGCATGCTGGCTGACTGGTGATAGCAGGAAAAGGTTTATTAGAAGATGGAGCATTTGCCATCTCAATGCCCTGCTGATAGGGGGAGGGGACACCATCCTATCTTTACTCTCCAACCAGGGTCCGATTATCATGTGCACCTCTTCCAACCTCATGAACCTTCTCCAGATCCTCAATTCTGCCAGTTAGATCCCTCACCAAGGCAGCCAGTTCACAGCCACCTGCAGCCCTTTGGAGTCCTTCTTGTTTGACCTCTAGCATTGCCAGTGAGGACAGGCACCCCGCCAGGCCTAGGCTCTGCCTACCTTTCCTGCAATGAAGAAACTCAGGGTGTTTTCAGACATGACGTTAACTCCAGTTTAACCACACTTGAACATTTCTTATGCATGTTGCAGGGCTGCATAGGGCACCAATACAGCCCTGCAACATGCATAAAAAATGTTCAAGTGTGGTTAAACTGAAATTAACGTCATGTCTGAAAACACCCTGAGGCCTCCAAATCTTTCACAGCCTGCAGCAGCTCTGTATTGCCTGGTTCATTCACCAACAGTTCAGGCTGCATATTTGAAACTGAACTGGACCTTTTTTACTGCTTTCCCCTCACATCCAGCCTGCCCTGCCTCTTCTTGCTCCTTTTACCCAGCATAGTCACTTCTACAATGGGCTGAAGTTCCACAGGCCAACTGCTGACTCCCCTCAGCAGCCAGTTCCTCCTTCCAGATGTTGATCGCTGCCGCACTGCTCAGCAAGAAAAACAACAGCCTCTCTCAGCTGGTCAGCTTACCACAACCCAAAACTGTTGTTGAACTCCAAAGACCGCTCTTCTGGAGTTCAAGAGTCTCTTGACTTGCAGGTCTTCACCTGTGCTGCAGCCTGCCTCAAGCCTGCATACAACTTTTAAAGTAGATGGGAATTAAGGCTATGACGCGAGCTCCCCTGCCAGAGAAACATAAACTGTGCTCCTCTACAATCTCTGGCAGGCTCAGTCAGACTGGCTGAAGCTGTTCTGTCAGGATGACCCATCAGGGAAGGCAAACCTCTCCTGGCTTCAGTACCAAATGGACTTTTCTTTCTATCCTCTTCTATTTTTCAAGCACTTGGTTATTATTAATATTCAAGTATCTTGCATAGAAATGAACATAATTGTGATGCAGATGGCATAGAAACCGGAACCCCAAGATTTTCCGTATTATTTTTAATGCTGTGAACTCTCCTCTAGTTTTTGGTAGAAAGGTTTTGAATCATCTGTGCTCTCTTGGAGACAGCTGGTGGGCTGTTGTAAAATTTACATTATACAAGTTTATAAAGAGTTTTAAGAGTTTTAAAGTAATGTTGCTGCACCAGTGCAAGGGCTTATTTATAGATACTAGGGTGGGAGGAAATAAGATCAAGAAAAAAATAAAACAGAGGACAAATAATGTTAAATTAGCCAAACCGAGGAAAAGAAATATAAATCTAAAGTATATCAAACTATTGTTTGTCCTTCATAATCTGACTTGTTGTTTCAAGTCTTTAACTGTTATGTTCACAGAGAAACTTACAAAAATGATATGAATCAAGCATAATGGATACACAAATGTCTATGTGCATATGTAGAGAACATGAAACAATAACTCTGAGTGGGGTGAGCTGTCCTATCTATCTCAGTAAAGGGTAAGCTAAGGATCATCTTTCTTGCAAACACACAAACCTAGTTCTGACTACATGTCTAAACTTGGAAAACTGTTCCTTGATAATGTTTAGTACTTTTTATCTAGAGCTACCACCCATTGCCAACATTTTGAGGCCTGGGCTGTTGTGAGAGAAACTTGGAGGGTGATGATGTCCCTATAAATCAGTTCCTTGTTTTCAAAACATTCTTGCCAGCAAGGAACTGATCACTGGGGCAGCAACATCTTCCCAGTCTTCTTGCAGTAATCCCTGGCCAAAAGAAATCCAACTGTGCTGTCATTCAAACAGAACAAAGCTATTATTCAGCCGGGAACTGAAACATCATGCTCCCAGCCTCTGACCTGTGGCATTCCGCAGGGTTTGGTCCTGTCTCCGCTTTAATTTAATGTATATATGCAGTCCCTGGGGGAGATCGTGAGAGGGTTCGGGGTGCGATGTCACCAATATGCTGATGATACTCAGCTGTGCCTCTCATTTTCGACCGACCCAGGCCCTGCTGTCTTGTTGCTTTCCCAATATTTGGAGGCTGTGGCGGATTGGATGTGGCAGAGCAGACCGAAACTCAATCTTGAAAAGACGGAGGTGATGGTGGTTGGTAGGGTGAGGGAGGTGCCGGCCCCTCTGGTGGTGGTGGGTCTTCCCTCCCATAGCACAGCAGGTTCAGAGGCTGGAGGTGGTTTTGGATCCTGGCCTCCGTCTCGATTGGCAGGTGGATGCGGTGGCTAAAGCCACCTTTCGCCAGCTGTATCTGGTATGGAGGCTGCACCCATACCTTTCCAGGCCCGACCTGGACACTCTTATTCACGCCTTCATCACCTCGAGACTAGACTACTGCAATGCGCTCTACATGGGGCTTCCCTTGGTTCTGGTTCGGAGGCTGCAGCTGGTGCAGAATGCGGCGGCCCATCTCCTTACAGGGAAGAGACGGCGGGAGCATATAACACCTGTGCTCCGCACTCTGCACTAACTACCTATAGCATACTGAGCCAGATTCAAGGTGTTGGTGTTGATCTATAAAGCACTATATGGTCTGGGCCCCTCATTCCTTGGGGACTGGCTCGCCTTCCTGGAGGTCCCCTGTGTTAAACGGGGGGCCACAATGGAGAGGGTGTTCTCAGTGACCAGGCCATGACTCTGAAACTCCCTCCTGGAGGAAGCTTGCCTAGCCCCGGGCCTGCTGGCTTTTCGCCGAGCCTGTAAAACCTGGCTGTTCACTGAGGTCTTCAGAGGGGAGGGGGGAAGGGGGTAGAGAGAGGGGGAGAATGTTTGGGGTGGTGGTAGGGAGGGGTTTTCTTTTTTAATTATTTATATCTGATGTTTTTATGTATTTTATTGCTGTTTTACTTGTTGTGAACTGCCCTGGGATGCCGTAGACATGAGGGGGTGGCCAATAAATAAATAAATAAATAATCTATTGGTGCTAATTCATCATAGACAGAAACTCATTTTCATATACTAGACCACCAGTAAAATGCCCTTAGCCAGATTGACAGTAGTGTACGTGGTGGTCGAGGTCCCTTACCCAAGTATTATGCTTATTATCATTTTGCAATTGCAAGAGGATCTTTTGAGACTAGGTTATTGGGCATATAAATGGCAGATGAAATTATATGTGGACAGGTGCAAAGTGATGCACATAGGGAATAATAATCCAAACTGTATGTACACGATGCTGGGTTTTAAATTAGTGGTAACCACTCAGGAAAAGGACCTTGAGTCATTGTGAAAAATACATTTAAACCCTCAGCTCAATGTGTGGTGGCCGTCAAAAAAACAAACCGAATGTTAGGAATTATTTGAAAAGGGTTAGTGATTAAAAATGAAAATATCATAATGCCCCTATATAAATCAATGGTGCAACCACACCTTGAGTATTGCATGCAATTCTGGTCACCCCATATAAAAAAAAGATACAGTAGAACTTAAAAGGTGCAAAGAAGGGCTGGGCAACAAAAACAATCAAGGGTTTGGAACAGCTTCTGTGTGAAGAGAGACTTGATAGGTTGAGACTCTTCAGCCTGGAGAAGAGAAGACTAAGAGGGGATATGATAGAGGCTTATAAAATCTTGAGTGGAGTGGAACGTATAGATAGGGACTATTTATTTACCCTTTGAAGTAGGACTAGAACTAGGGGACACTCCATGAAACTAAAGCCGCTTTTATACTAGCGTCCGGATGCAACACGTTCTTCAATGTGCTTTTTGAAAAGTCTTGTGATGTGCATTTAGATGCACCGGAAGTAGCTGGCTGCCAAAGAATTGTCACTCGTGCGGTCTTTCTGAAGGCACATTTTGGAAACCCTGATATCAAGGCTTCCAAAATGCTCCTTCAAAAAGACCGCACAAACAGCGATTCCTATGGTGGCCAGCTACTTCTGGTGCATCTAAAACACATCCCATGGGACTTTTCAGGAAGTGTATTGAAGAAAGCACTGCATACAGCTGCTCGTATAAAAGTGGCTTCACTGCTGACAGATTTAAAAGAAATAAAAGGGAGCATTTTTTTCACTTAACACACAGTAAAATTGTGGAATTTGTTGCCAGAGGAGGTTGTCAGGTCTAGCAGTATAGCTGTGTTTAAAAAAGGATGGGATAAGTTCGTGAAGTCCATTAATGACTATTAGGCAAGTAGATTACAAGATGGGACCTTCTTACTGTCGGGAGCAGGCAGTGATCAACAGGGAATGGATTGCCCATTGTGACTGCTGATACTTTGGCCATGCAAACAAAATTGGCCACTGTTGGAGACAGGATACTTGGCTTGATGGATCATTGGTCTGATGCAGTATGGCACTTTTTATGCTCTTAAATTCTTATGTATATGCAGGCAGCCAATGAATCTGTGGTCAATTGATTATGCACTAAAGCATTTCCTAGGCAGACCTGTTCATCACATGTATTTATTTAGACTCTTGGTGTCAGACTTCTTTATTTCAGACAATGTATTAATTATTATTATTATTATTATTATTATTATAAAAGATTTCTTATCCCGTCCCCTCCTGCCAAAGGCAGCTGTGGCGACATACAATATAAAAGCATTTTTAAAATACATACAATTTAAAACAAACAATAAATACAAAAATTTCCCCACCAACCCTATCCCATTCCTCCCCCTACCCATCTCTCTCTCCAAATGTCTGGCAGAACATCCAAGTCTTACACTGACGCCTGAAGGAGGGAAGGCCCTGGGCCAAACAAACCTCTTCTGGGAGGGAGTTCCACAACCGAGGTGCGATGACTGAGAATGCCTTCTCCAATGTGGCCCCCCATCGAACACGGGGGACCTCCAAAAGTGCACCCCCGGATGACCGCAATGACTGTTCCAGAACCTCGGGAGTGAGGCAATCTTGCAGGTAGGTGAGGCCCAGGCCGTGTTGGGTTTTAAAAGGTCAACACCAACACCTTGAATTTGGCCTGGTACGCAACCGGCAACCATTGCAGAGAATGAAGCATTGGTGTTATGTGCTCTCGGTGGCCTGTTCCTGTCAGGAGATGTGCCACTGCATTCTGCACCAGTTGCAGCCTCTGGACCATTACCTTGGGTAGCCCCACATAGATTGTGCTACAGTAATCAAGCCTTTAGGTGATGAAGGCATGGATGATGGTGGCAAGGTCACATTCTGAGACATAATGCCATAACCATCACACCAGATGTAATTTGGCAAATGTACTCGTAGCCACAGCTGCCACTTGGACATCCAGGTGAAGCTGCGAATCAAGCAGAACCACCAGACTACGAACTTGAGGAAACAGGACTGGGTGCACCCCATCAATGATGGGGGCCTCCACTCCCTCAGCCCTCCCCACCAGCATTACCTCCATCATGTCGGGATTCAACTTCAGGCGACTTGCCCTCATCCAGTCCCCCACAGCTGTCAGACATCGGGTAAGCAATGAGACTGTGGGACCTGAGTCTGCTGAAAATGAAAGGCAGAGCTGAGTGTCATCACAACACACACCAAACACTATTACAACCTCACCCAAAGGCTGCATATTAACGTTGAACAGGATGGGGGACAGAATCGAACCCTGCGGGACCCCACATGTGAGATCCCAGGGAGCAGATGTACAGTCACCCAAGACTTCACGGTGAGTCCTACTGGCCAGGAATAAGCAGAACTATTAAAGAACAGTCCCACCCACCCAGGCACGATCCCACAGCCAAGTCACCAACAGCTCATGGTCAACGGTATCAAAAGCAGCTGACAGATCTAAAAGACCAGAAGGGTCGACTTCCCCCTGTCTTAAGCAGAGTGCAGGTTGCCAACCAAGGCCACAAGTGCAGTCTCGGTGCCATATCCTGAACAAGAGCCAGACTGCAAGGGGTCCAAGAAACCGATTCGGTCCAGATGGTCCCAGAGCTGCTGGGACACCACCCGCTCAGTAACCTTCCCTAAAAGGTATGTATGAGTTGCTTCTTCCCAAGGCTGGAGGTGGGATGGAACAGCCAAGAACCCTTGCAGCCCCTCTGGTTACAAACCAGGTTACAAACCTGGCAGCATGAGTCTCTTTTCAACAGGGGCTATTTGCAGGTGGACTGTTTTTCTTGTGTAGTCCAAGTGCAACATCTCTGGCCAAGACAGGCCTGGCACAGCTAATGGCAAACCGCTGAACATTCCCAGCCCTACAACTGAAGCCTCAATCTCTGCCAATCTTGGATTGTTGCCAGGGGACAAATTAAACTTTGCTCACAGCAGCCAGAAAGAGAAAGAACATAGAACAGTCAATGTGCTTTGCATGTATAAAGTCCCAGGTTCAATCCCCAGCATCTCCACTTCAGGATCCCTAGTAGCATGCCTGGGGGAGGCCTCTGCTGGGGCTTGGAGGACTCTCAGGTAGCATGCCAGGATGGCCTCTACTGGAGACCCTGGAAGAGCTGGATTTGGACCGGCATTTGAAACCCCTGCTGCCATATCAGGTTGTGACAATACTGGGCTAAGATGGACCATTGGTCTGACTCAGTTAGGCAGTTTACTTTAGTTTAGAACTGCTTCAGGGAGAGTGGTGGGCGCTACCACACATCCTGGTACCCCTCCACATCTTGCTACAGGCATGAAGAACATGTGAGTGGATCCTCACATACCCTATAATGATAACTGGAGTGTAAACATTGTTAAGTAGCTGGTTTTTTACATATGGAAGATCTGAAATCTCCTGCTTGACTGGCAGGGAGTTATAGCACATTCTGGTGAAAGGAGTTGGTTGTGGTTGGGGAAATTCCCAAAAGTAGACAGGCTCAAATTGACTAGCAGAGCTATTGGCATATGGAAAAATCCACTAAAGAAGAACCAAGCTTTATTAGTACAGCAAGACCAATGGCACAAACCCATTATCAATTTGAAACATCAGCTCAATTTGCTGAGTAATGCTTTGTTTTAGTGACTCATGTACAGATCCTATTCCACCTTGAAGTGGCTTGAACTTAAGATGAGTACCACAACCAGTCCTTCTTATATCATAAATGACAAACTAATGGTTGAAGGAAGGAAATACCTCTTGACTCCAGTTCCCCTTGTCACATTCCAGTTTCACTTGTCACATTCAGCAACACAATATTCTGTTGACTAAAAGCCAACCTGGTTTCCTGCTCTTCCCAGAATAATCTATGGCCCATTTGTTTCCCTCCAACTCATCTAGGAGGAAGGTATAGTAACTAATGGTACAGCAGGTTCTTTGCAACAGATTACAAGTATTCCATCAAGTAAAGTGTATTCTCATAACCTATACATTGAATGATTTTGCATAAGTGAATAGAAGGACTATGTTCAAAGAGATAGGACCTGAAAAAGTCAAACTAATGGATTGCTTTTATGAGCGGTTAGACACCTATTAGCAAATCTCTCTTAATAGTTACTTTATTAGTAGCAGTTGTAGAGCAGGATATCTAGACAAATGAACTGATTTGAAATACTGTTCTTAAGTCTTGAATCAAAAACTGAGTCCTGACAGTGTAGGTATCTCTGTAAAACAGGTGTGGCTAAAATTCAGGACTCCACAAGTCACATAACAAAATCTTCATATGGCCACAAAGGCCACAAGACAAACATACACAATATTTCAGCATATAGTCTCACATTCATGCTAATATATATTTAGAAATCAGACAATCCTTAACCTTCTTGTCTCTCCTGCTTATTGACTTGCTGACAGAGGTGGTGCTCTGCAGTTTTGGCTACTGAGATGCTGAAGAGTACCTGAGATAAAATTAAACAATACCATTAAAGAAGCATTGGGCCTGGGTTTGGCCCTTGCCAAGAGCCACATTTGAACTGCCCAAGAAACACATGTGGTTTGAACCCCAGTTTAGCCACTCCTGTATAGAACTTCCACTTTTATTTTGGCTTTGAAGAACCTTTTCCCAAGGTGAGCAAAAATAGACCAGGTAGCTTAAATCATGTGAGATAGATTGTAAGCTCTTGGGCAGGGACCGTATCTATCTTATTTTCTGTAAAGTGCCAGGTACATCGCTGGCACTATATAAATGCTAATACTAAAGCTAATAATAATAATAATAATTAATAGTTACAGTTGAGTATAACACCCAATCATTTCTCTACAAATAAGGAAATTCAGACATTTACAAAATCCATACTTTTCTTTGATTGCTTGGAAGATGATACAGTAGAAATATAACTCTGAAAATCAGAAAGACAGGCGGGGGGGGGGGGGCGGGGGAGGATGCCAACTTCCTCCACACATTAATTGTCTAAATTTTGAACTTAGCATGTGAATATTATTCAATTTAAAAACATTTCTTCTGTGCTAATTAATTTCTACAAGAAAGGAACTTTCAAAAACATTTAATTATCTGTAGTTGTACAGAGTAGTGTAATTATATAGAAGGTGCTGAAAAGGCCGTACCACTAGTTGAAACAATCATATAATTCCTATCATAACAACAGCTTTGTGAGTCACCATTTGACACTCAGGCTGAAACTACAATGGGTTTCCAATTTTCCCATAATTATGTTACCATCGGTTTAGCTCTACTGTTAGCAGCATTAGTGAGAATGATATGGCAGAGGAGGTCTTGGGGCTTCATACCACCACATCTTGTAAGGGTGTTTTCAGGTATAGCCCCTCTGATCAAACTGTTTCCTCTTGGGGGATGGACAGGGCATAGATCCTGCATGACTGTTGACTGCATTTCACAGCAAGCCATTTTGGAGCCAAAACCTGCCGTTCGGCCTCTGCAGAGGAGAAAGATGAGCCATCTTGAACTAGAGAGACAGTGAGGGGCTGGTGCTGTGTGTGGAAGGGAAGGACTCTGCTCAAGGCCTAGTTGGACTTAAGATTTTTCTTTGTGTCTGGCAGTCTGGGATTGATTCAGGCCAGAGGAGATTGGACTACAAGGACCTGATTCTCCAGGTTCCCCAGAACTCTTCTTTTGGGAACCAGCTGAAAGCCAGAAGAAGAAATTGCTACTGCTTGTTTGTTTGCCTACAGCCTTGGGACCTAGAAGAAGGACAAGAACTGCTGCAGGAACAGTCAGGAGGGATCTCAGCCCAGACAGATGCTGTACTGGTCATCTGGACTCCCTTTAAAGCCAGCCAACGCAAGGAAGTTCTACCATCAACACCTATTTGGACACTGGGACTAAAAGGGGGGTTGAGGAAAATGCTGTTGGAGGAAATGAGAGAAATTGTTACTGCTGTGTGTGCACTTTGTTAAAGCCAGTGTCTGTGTTACTTTACGTGTTACATTTGTGATATTGCATAGTAGTTTCATTTGGCTGTATGTAGTCTGGGCACTGTGGAATCTGCTTTGCTTTAGGGGAAAATCACATCTCCCAGGTGGGGACACCATAATTAGCTTAGCTGTGGGTAATAAGGAGCCAGAGGGTGCCATTGTAGAATTTTCCCATCCTTATTCCCAGGTCTAATTCAGGATCCCCCCTTCCCAACCTCAGGCACGATGTCCTATATTTCTACTCCTGTGTGTGTGTGTGTGTGTGTGTGGCACAGGTATCACAGGAAACCTCCAAGATGGCAGCATGAAGCTGCCACACGGTCAGTATGTGATGGCAATTTCCATGAAACCGGAATAGATCTATCACACTGTAACCCTAAGCTATCTGTGGAATCATCTGTTTTCTATGATGCCTCTACTCCACCTTGGCATTAATAGCAGAACTATTCCAACTTCATGGAAATATAGCCACTACGTAATAACCCTGAGAACACTCTTTGGTGCCTATGCAATTCTAGAGCTGGTCAAAATAATAATAAATATTAATAATTTATATACTGTTTTCCATGTTCAAAGTGCTTTTAAAGTCTTATTTAGTTTACCCTCACAACAACCCTATCCGAGGATGAACTAGATCGTCTAATAACGAGCTCATTATTACTCCCATTTTACAGATGGAGAATTGGTGCTGAGAGATAAGAGATTTGCTCAAGACCATCCAATGATTCATGCAGTGCCAGTCTTAGAATTTGTGAGGGCCAGGCTGAAGATAAAATGTGGGGCCCCTGGTGGACCCTTCCCCAAGGCCCTGTGCCCTTAGGGGTACCTTCGGAGGAACTCCATAGGTGGTTGAGTTTGGTGCTGGACTGGAGGGAGTGGGGCCCACATACCCTGCTCTGAGGACCACTGTGGTGTCCCTAGAAGTAGAGAAAAGAGCAGGGTCCTGTTGTAAGGCCAGCCCTGGATTCATGGCTAAAATAGAATTTAACCCTTGTCTCTCAGGTCCAAGTTCAACACTTTAACTACTAGACACCTCTCTCTCCCCAAAAATCATACAAACTACTAGACACCTCTCTCTCCCCAAAAATCGTACAAAGTATTAACAAATGTCAGTTTTTAAAAGTTGAACAGCTAGCAATAATCAATCTGTACATTAGTTATAAGCAATCTTCAAAGGTTAGGAGATTTTGATAAACTCCAAATAATATCTGCTTAAACTTGCGATTGCTTTTGGCTTGCAAGTTTGTACAGGAATCTCAAAAGTTTAAGGAACAGAATGGTCAGATATTTAACTCATGGTAAGAAAGACACAGGGCTCTTACTAACTGTTAGAACCATTCCATTAAGCAACCATTAAGAGACAAGACAGTTATTATTTATTTATTTATTTATTTATTTATTTAAAATTATATCCCACCCTTCCCTAAAGCTCAGAGCATGTTACAATATAAAAACCATATAATAAGTACATAAAATATATTAAAATTCTCATAGGAAACCCTCTATCCCCGCCTGCCAAATGCTTGGTTAAAATAATAATAATAATAAAAAATACCAAACAACTTATGTGGCACTCTGGAAAATGCTCAAGCTCAGGAACTGGCAAATTTCCAGTTTCTTCCTCTTCCAGGGGAAGAGAATTCCACTATAGTAGGGTGGCAACCAAGAACATCTCCCTGCATATTCTCACTATATGAACCTGACTGTAGGATAATGGTGGAGCATACTGGGAGAGGTGATCTTTTACATAAGTAGGCTGCAATCAGGGCTCTGGTGGCACAAATGTGTTTACGTAGTGTTCATAAATTAAGTCATACTGCAAGTGAGAGGAGGGTTTAGCAAAGTTGTGACAAAAGAGCAAGGGATATTGACTTTACAATTTGCTTCTCAAACTCCATTATTTAGTACAGGGTGACTAGCTACAATAGCTTGCTCATCTTCCAAAATCATCTCCTTGTCCTCTCTGCTGTAGGTCACAGATTTCCTTTTACTCCCTACTACTCAGTAGGTATTCTATGCAGATCTCTTACTTGCCCACCATAGCTGTCCTTCAAGGCTACATACACATTTGAAAAGTGGGGGGGGGGGGGAGTGGAGGTGAGACAGGGGGACCCACCTTCACCCAAAACCAAGTTTCTAATCACTTGTTTTCAATAAATGTTGTTTATTTGCTAAATAAAATTGCATTCCTCACATGTTATAGAGTTATATACACTAGGTTTTTTAAGTGTGTGTGTGTGTGTTATGATTCATGGACAGCTCTTAGGATAGCCTCAGTTTCACCTCATTTCATTTTTCCAGTTTGTACAACAGAAATGATGGAGAAGTTGGAAGGCATTTTGAAATTATTTTTAAAACTCAAGGAATTACAGTTGAATCCTCACATTTGGATCTTGGTTAAACTTACTTTAAAGTTGAACTGTTCTCCCCCACCTACTCCCCCCCCCCCCACACACCTTAAATCTATTAAATGTTCTACATTTTGTACAAGGGATTACTAGATCCTCCTTACTTACATTTTTCGATATCAGGATCTGCTGCCCTGAAAGCACTCTTAAGAGTTAAGAGTCTCATTAGTGTTAGGTAACACATTTTATTTTTACCTCAAATATCATTCTGGAGTTTAATGCAGGATTGAGAGCCTCCTGTAGCTAAGTGAAAAAAAGTACAAGCTCTGATGACCACATAGAAGTTAGGGCCAGGGGTGCTTGAGAGATGTGGGGAAAATGGGGGAAGGAAAGGAGAACACCAAGAGCATGGATCTATGCCATAGATCAGATCTATTAGATCCTTCCCCAATCCTGCTACTTAACAGACTCATAAGACTCAACAAGGCTTGAAGAGATTGTGGGAGGGAAACGAATCTGTTTTTCAGCTGCTTGGTAGGAAAACTCTCGCACTTCACTTCTCTGAAAGAGCATTTTTACACAAACCTTAAAGTTCCAGATTTTTCAATCTTCTGGGTTTACAAGTCCACAAGTAAGTTCTGGATGCATTCTTCACACAACAGCTGCCTGGAGCAAAGCAGTTTACCAGGATAACTTTTTATACACAAAAGTTCTGGGAGAAGTTCTATGCAGAAGTTCAAAGAGCCGGATGTTTAAGATCTTGAGGAGTAATTTAGATACACACAATGTTCAGGGTGTAACAGCAAACATGCAGGAGAAATGTGTGTGTAAAACACCCACTGTCATCTGTGAGGTTACAGTACTTCTTTTTGTCAAATTTAGTCTCTTGCAAGGCTTAATTTGGGGGAGGGGGGACTGCTAGGGCTCAGCCCAACAATTGAATTCTAGGAGTGGGGCTTAGCCCAGGATATATTCCTAGTAAGAGTGTGCAGAACAAACCATGAAAGAACAGGAAAAGGCCGATATTGGCCATTTCAAGATTGTAAGCAAAGGCCAGGAAAAAAAGCTAGATGGTTTATTTGACTTTCATTAATAACTTTCCTGCCCCACCCCTTGTGCTGGACATCATATAGATTAAATCACAAGAACTCCTCTTTTATATTCAGCTGTAGAGAAGCAGGGTGCTCCAGTGGATGGAATGCTAGCCAGAGACAAGGATTCAGTTCTCTGTTCAGAAATGTTCTGGGGCAGGACAAATGGGTTGTCGGGCAGGTTTGAGCTCTGGCAAATAATTTATTTTAAAAATTAAACAGTTCTGTCTTGTCATTTCTATTGGGTCGACTATGATTTTTAGTTTTAGTAAAAGCTCACAGAAGGAATTTTAATATTATTTTATTACTTTTAACATTGGGCAGCATACAGTACCAAAGACAAGTCCATTTGAGGTTTTGATAAGTTGAACCATCTTAGGCGGCATTACGACGTGCGTTTAAATCGCACAGCCTCCGTGGTGGCAGCGTGTGATTTAAAGCACCACACACTTCCGGGTTGGTTTGAATGCGGTGAGTGCACACATTTCAGCCTAACTCAAACTGCTGGAGTGCGGTTTGAAAAGCTGCCCGGAGCAGCTTTTCAAACCGCACTCCAACAGGTCCGGTTAGACTGAAATGTGTGCACTCACCGCATTCAGACCAACCCGGAAGTGCGCGGTGCTTTAAATCACATGCTGCCACCGCGGCGGCTGTGCGATTTAAACGCACGTCTGACTGCGCCCTTAGATGGCCAGTAAATTTGACTTAATTGGACTCCACTAACTTTATGTCTTCCTATGTGTTTTGTAATGTTCTTATTACAATGTTCAGTGAAGTCTGACAGTAGTCAAATGTAGTCTTCATACTACTGATTTAAACTGTACTTATTAGGGCTGAAAAAAAATGTTGTGAAAATTCTCACTGAAACCCTGCTTCCTGATACCATCTTGGTCATATTGAGAACCTCTTGATTCTCAAGAATGTTGTGACTGATATTTTGTTTCCCGCTTTACTGATAATGTGCTTACAGGGATCCCATTTACTGCTTTACCATTTACTGCTTTGCCATCATTTCGAATCCCAAGAGGTAATACCAAATCAATACCATATTTCTTCTATCTTCTTCATTTTCACTTTGTATCACTCCATTTCCCTCTTTAGTTCCTTGTTGCTCATTGGCTGGTACGAAGATTCCTTTACAAATCTGCATTCTAGCTGCAAATTGGTCAAAGCAAAGGGAGCAACACAAACCAACAATTCTGATCAGAGGCACTTGAATTCAGATTAAGGAGCACTGGGGAGAGGTTAAGGGGTGGGCTATTTGAACAGTGATTGAATCAGAAATATGGTACAATGAACAGACAGAAACCTGAAAATAAAACAGTACCCTCAACAAGACAGTAAGAGGTAAATGAATGGTATATGGTAAATGGTAAGCAGAAAGTCAGCAAACTGGGATGGTATCTTACAGTATTGCAAGCATTGAGAAATTGCATCGGTATCGGGAAATGGTCAAGAAACCAGTCCCGGTTCCTGAGATGGTGAAATTTCTCATGAGCAGAAATTTAGCTGCTCATTTCATCCATACTTCATTGTGTTTTATGGATTGTAAGTCACCCTAAGCCATGTGGGAAGGGTGGCATATAAATCTGAATAAATAAATAAATAAATAAATAATCTATCATTGACACTCTCTCACTATATATATGCCACACACATAGATAAATAGATATAGCTAGTCAATAGGGCACGCAACACACAGGCATGGATGCATGTGCAAACTGAAAACCTCTGGGACGGGGCCTGTGGCACAAACACAAACTGCACGGGTGCACGGGTGCATGCCTACACATACAGGGCATAGGATCACACAAAATGACTGAATAGGCTAGCTTTCAAAACTAGTGTTATGTAGTAAGTAAACAGGACTGCCAATTTTTGCCATCCCATACTTATCTGGAGTAGGAATATCTGTTTACATCGCAACCAAAAGTGTAGGTGTTTTAATAAAAATAGGATTAGTCCCTACGAATAGTTATTATGAATCACAGAACATTAGTAAATGAGAGAAGTTCTGCATTTCATAGAGTGCATGTGTCATTGTAGTAGGATAAACCAAACCACATTGATCCTAAAAGCCAGAGCATGAGAAATTCATGAGCAGATCCAAATTCTGTGGTTTGAGGACATCGCTAGTGTATATACA
The DNA here is from genome assembly GCA_003113815.1 of Sphenodon punctatus. NCBI lineage: Eukaryota > Metazoa > Chordata > Lepidosauria > Sphenodontia > Sphenodontidae > Sphenodon > Sphenodon punctatus. Next base: position 114,232 of record QEPC01005870.1, read on the forward strand.
AAAGAGTTTTGTTTGTATTATTCCATGAGGTGATACAATTAAGGTGAAGTGTACTTAGTATAAAGATTACAAATATGATGCTTTATGTTCACATGACATTTTATAAAGAACTGTAATAAGAAGGCTTAAGAAGCAGACAATGTTAGCACACATTTTTTTTCTGTACAGAAATAATAATTGGCTTAGGACACAATGTTAGCATACATTTATCTGCACTCTTAGGAAAATCTCCTCAGTCCTGTGAAATTTGTTTGCTCCTTGCTTCATTTTGTAGGTATTACACCCCCTGCTACTTGGCTATCAAAAGTAGATTATCATAATTAGATATTACCCAAAACCTTTGTACTTCAGGAAGGGGAGAAGGTACAGCATTTCAATGGCAGACAATGTGATGTCACCCTAGCAGATAGTGACATTTTGAATGCTTGATGACATTTCCCATTGTAAATAGACAGAGAAGTCAGAAGGTGCTGCACTATTTTACCATTTGCAAAATGTCACTGCACTGAGGAAAATGAAAAAAAAAAGTTTTATTTTTTATTGTTATTCTTGAGAAAGAGAAAGCCACTACAAGAAAAAAAAGAGTTTTATTCTCTATATTTTGTCTCATTAAACAAGCAAAATACAGACTTTAGATTTCAATAGATTTTATTCTTCAGCTCATTCCTTAGAGAGTCAAGGAGAGAGTCTATGTTTGACAATGTTATTTGTAAATAATGTTGGAGTTTTAAATTTGATAATTAGTTTTAGCAGCTATTTTCACTAGTTAATAGCCTGTGCTAATTAATAGAATTAGTGATATTCAGGGGCAGTTATGTACAGTTCAAATTTATGACTTGCACTTATCTAAAGTTTGAGCTGTTGGTATAAGCCTATTGGATTGGGACCAACTGAGAAAACAAATGGAAAATCAAATTCCACTGAAATCCTGGGAGTAAATTATGGGCTGATTTATTTTTCCTGCTCCTATTGACATTAATAGAATGACTCCCATTGACTTCAGTAGAGAATAATTAGACCTTTAGTATCAAGAATAGTCTAATTTTTCAGCTTCTGCTCTACCCATAAAGAACTTTTATTTTGCATAGAATAACAAAAATCCAATCAGGGTGGGAGTGAGACTCAGAAACCTGGAAAATGATATTTTATTTGGCTACGGTCTTGAAAGCATTGTAGTCCCATTGAAATTAATGGGACCACACCCAAATTGAGTGGTTTGAGGTTTCAGTCTGAGACTTACAGCCTTGAGCAACTTCCAGAGTCTTTTAGTTTAGTTTCTAGTCTGAGAGTCAAATTCTCACAAACACTTTTCTCTCGGCTTTCTTCATTTGCAACATATGGTCAGACATAATAATAAAGCTAATAATGATCAGGAAACAAGTATGTTCCCAGAAGGTTTCTTAGCCATTAAAAATCCAACCTCTCTCTCCTATGTGTTATTCAAAACTCTCCTGAACTCTTTACCAGCTGTTACACAACCTTTTCTTGTACATCCATCTAATCAGAGAAGAATAGTGTTTTGTTGACAAGTTTTCTCGATATTGGCAAGAACCAATGCCACTCTATCTCATTTCCTACTCCTTAAATGGATAGCCAAACTTTCAGTTTATTGGCAACAAGTGTGGTTCCTGAACAGCCAGACTGGAAATGATGAACAACTCTTTTCAAATGCAAAGATCTGTTTGATAATCTATAGATGGAGCCCGCAACAATCAATTTGGAAATTGTATGCAGAGCTTCTGTTAGTGTCCTTTTACCACTCTATTATCTATTTCCTCTCCTATGAGAAATGCAACTATGCTGCACTCCTTGAAGGACTTGTTCTTTAAGGACTTAAACTTATAAAGTTTTAATAGCTCTGCTTCAAGTGCTCCATTTTAGTAAATGTATTTGTACTTTTTTTTAATAACTGGGGCTTGCAACCCATATAGACCCCGTTCTTCAGAAAAGTCAGTGATGTAGGAATTTCATCATTTTTTTCCTTACCACAAGACAAGGAAGGCAAAAACTTTCCACAACAGCAGCAGCTTTGTGATTTTAGTTCTAGTTTTTGTAGGAATATAAGCAGCCTCACGGTGAACCTCCAGGCCTACCATTCCCTCGGTAGATGCCCTGGCCACTTGCAAAGGACATACTTTGGCCAACAGAACTATGCCTAGCAAGGCCCAAACCCTGATGGGACAAAGTCACTGATTGGCAGAACTCTGGTACAGCCCTGATTGCCCAGGGACCAGTACATAAGGCCTGGATTGCAGGCAGGAAGCCATAGGCACAGTGGTTGTAAACAGACTGCAGTTCCAAGAGTGGTAGGGCCAGCCCACTTCACACCTGGCCTGGCTGGTCCATTTGAAGGCAGCCTTCCAGATGTGAAAGCAGAGCAGGCTTAACCTTCTCCTGGGAAGTACTGCTTACGGTGCTCCAGAACATCCCAGAGCGTTGCCAGTGGAGCAGGCCAGCACCAGCCCAGAGTGGAGTTGCTGTCCATCTGCTTGGTGGACCTATGCTGCAATTCCATTCCCAACCATTGCCCTGGCAGCACCATAGAGTTGCGGGCACCAGCCTAAAGCATTGGGCAATCTGTCTGCAACTCTATGGTATGGGACACCATGTGGGTGGACCATGGCCAGAGGAACCTGCTGGGCCCATATAAAGTGGGCCCATGTAGGGCTCCAGGAGCGGACTGCCCATTGTAACAGTACCTGGTTTCTTCACTGATGCAGTTCCTGCTTAGCAATCCTGTCTTCCCCTCGGTCCTCATTCCTGGTATCCTGCTTCAGTCATATTTTTGTCTTATCCCAACCTTGCTCCTTGTTAACTGCCTTTGTCTTAACTCTGTCTTTCTCCCACCTTGCTGCGTTTCTCTATCTGGTTCCTAATTTGGTTCTAGTATCTGGCTTATGATTATGGTTCTGACCTACTTGCTCCTGATTTGGCATCTGACCACCTGGCTAGGGTTTTGGCTTGTTTCTTCAGGTCCTTATTCTAGCACCAGCCTCCTGGTCTGCCCACCTCTTCCTTACCCCCTCCATTCCCCCAGTTCCTGACTTGGCTTGATCTCAGACTTCTTTAAAGCTCTGCCTTTCTGGAGTGTAGGTAAAAACAGATGAGACAGTGGCCCTCTGTGGCCCACGTTTTCATACTTTGGCCCATGAGCCACCAGAATGTCTGTTGAGGGCCCACCAGATGGTCACCCAGGATTGTTCCCAGGTGTGTTGGATGCTAGCCTGGGCTGTGATCCTGGAGACCTCCTGTATTACTGCCCAGGCTAGCCTCCACCTGATCAGGCCTGATCACAAAACAGGTCTGATCACATCAGCATTTTTTATGGTCAACCGAGTCCCAGCCTGGATTGGGTACATCATGGTGGCCATAATTGGCCACCATGACTGTCTGTTATGGCACTGGGTGAAGTATGCGTGTAGGGCTGGGCAGCCGCTCCCCACCTCCCCAGTGACCCAGCCACCAGCATGTTTGTTCTGCTGCCTGACCTAGTCCAGACTGTGTCAGCAGCAATGTCCCATCCTGGGTCATGATGGCTGCACGCTGCTATCAGATGTGGTTTTACCTTTGTCTCAACACAAATTGCAATTTTGCTCCTGGCCAGGTTTTTGGAAGTGTTGAGTTTCATTATCAGAATATTTAGAAATTAATAATAAATACTTTAATAATTAAATGTTATTAAAAGTGAAACCAAGAAGGAACTCTAGTTTTTGTACCCATTTACACTTGTGGTGCATATGCCCTCTCACAATGTTTAATTACATTAAGGTTTTAACATTTATACATGTTTGTACATCTTTTGCTACCAGCTGTACTGGTGCTTTAATTATACCCGCTCATTATCCATGGCAATTCAGTTCAGTTTTTAAAAATAAAGCCATTTCAGAAACAGCATTTCACAATGTCCTAAATGATGTGTAGCATTGCATTCTGTCCGTAGTACTCGGCTACACCAAATAATTTATAATGCAAGACTATGTGAAGTGCCATAGTGTGTCACACGATTCAGACATTAGCCTGAAAAGAAACAACCCACATGTTTAATGTAAATTGGGTTTTCTTTTCAGGAAAAAAAAAAGAATACAAAGAAAGAGAATGATTAAATTTACCAAATAAAAAAACCCACGTGTATATCACATTTGCGTGTATGTGGTACTTCCATTGCCTGTTTTATTCTCTGCCCTTCAGTATAGTCTCAGAGCAACTATCTTTGTAAAGTTTCTAGGGATGGGCGAACGCGGTTCTGAAGTTCGGAGTTCGACCGAAATCAACCAGTTTGGTCGACCGAACTGAACTTCCAAACCGAACTCGAATTCTGAACTGGACCGAATTTCCAAACTTGGCTCTGTTTGCCCATCCCTAGGAGATAATATTCCATTTAGTTCGATGGGGTTTGAATTTACAAACTTTGTTCGGAAGTTCAGAGTTCGGACCGAACTTGAATAGTTTGGTCAACCGAACCGAACTTCTGAACCGAACCAAATTTCCAAACAAAACCGAACTGAATTTCCAAACTCAGTTCTGTTTGCCCATCCCTAAAAGTTTCCTTTTAATATGGACAACAGCACACCCATTATAACTGAAACAAATAGCTGTGGTCCCCTCCTCCCCATTTGTGAATATTATTTATATTTTGGGTTAGTTCACTGAATACACAAATAATAAGTATATGCACTCAAACTGGTATTTGCCTGTCTGGCATTCTGGATATTTGATCATGAATGCGCCCACCTATACTTTTGCTTCACTTTAGGTATCTGGATATTTTATTGTTTCTTTCTTAGGGTGAAAACAGATATGACGCTAACCACCCTTTAACCACCCTTGGTGGTCATTTATGCATGGGTACTTTCAGACATGATGCTAACCACCCTTTAACCACCCTTGGAGGTTATTTATGCATGTTGCAGGGTTGTATTGGTGCCCTATGCAGCCCTGCAACATGCATAAATAACCACCAAGAGTGGTTAAAGGGTGGTTAGCGTCATGTCTGAAAGTACCCCATGTTTCAGGGCTGCATAGGGCACCAATACAGCCCTGCACTAAGGGTGGTTAAAGGGTGGTTAGCGTCATGTCTGTTTTCACCCTTTGTTACATCATTTTAGAACTATTTTGTGCTATTTCTTAAATATCAAACTACTGAAAAAGGCCCTTTTAAAATGGGCCATGGAAGAGGACTGTGGGTGTGTGCACTGCTGCAGGGGCAATGCAGGAGGATGGGTGCACATGGGCACACACCAATCCCCCACAAATCCCCATGCACGTAGCAATCTGCATTGCCGCCAGTAAGTCTGTGCATGTGAGGTGGGTAAGGAAGCATGGGTTGTGAAAGCGCACACTCCCACAGCCCTGCATTTACACAAGATGCTCCCCCAGGTGGACGATGAGTGCCCATGTGTGGGAGCATCTCACGTAAAAAGAGCCAAAGTTACTAAAATGCTAAAAGAACCAAAGTGATCGAATGTGTGTGTAGTCCTTGAATCAAGGTCAAGGGTTATAACAGTTAAATCACCCCTCCCCCCATCACTGGGAATTCCTTCATATGAAACTTATGAATACTGAGGGTAAACACTTCACTTTAGTCTCTTTTAGAGCTGAAATGAGTACCTGCAGTGAATATTGTATCATTTGATTTTGCCCACTTCAAATCAGATCAAAGGAAGTGGATATGAAGAACTAATGTTTCCTTTTCACTTTGTTTATCCATTTCAGATATTTATTTCATATTCCTAGTTAATATTCTATTAATAGATTTTGCCACTTTGAATCAGATCGAAAGAAATGGATATGAAGAACTAATGTTTCCTTTTCACTTTGTTTATCCATTTATTTTATATTTGTTTATCCATTTATTTTATATATATATCAGATATTTATTTTATATTCCTAGTTAGGGGGCAGGGAAGATCCTGGACCTTTTTTGTGTAGGGGATTATTTCAGTTATGTTGGTTGTTTTGATTTGGATTGGTTGTTTTAGTTATTTGGGTCATTTTGGTTCAGACAGTGGCATCCAAATTAAAATATCCAAATATTTTTAATAGAAATTTGTTTTGGACATGGATATTTGGCTATCCAAAAAACAATAGAATCTTAGAGTTGAAAAGGACTCCAAGAGTCATCTAGTCCAAACCCCTGCTTGGATGTAGGATTACTACTGCTAAAACCATGCAAATAAAATCTACAAATAAAAAATCTTCATTTCATTTCATCTCTCTGTCTCTCTCTCTTCATACTTCAGTAATTTGTACTCTTAGAGCAAATAGAAGAATGCAAGAACATAACATAAGAAGAAGTGTCATAGTAAGTCACGCGGTGCTCCTATCACTTAGTAAATTGGGTTTTGGATAGAGCGATACAGGACTTTGAGACCCAAAGCAGTAGCAGAAATCTTAGAATAAATTATGATAAGACAAAAATAGTTATTTTTGCTAAATGATTTATAAGACAGAAGTGGTTCCTGCAAGGGCATAGACTGGAGCAGACACAGGTGTATAAATATCTTGGTATACTTTTTGCTTCTAATGGTAATTGGCATGCGCATATTCTGGCTGCCAAGTTAAAGACAAGAGCTGAAGCTCTAGTTATACAGTGTTTCTTCTTTGCCCATGGTCAACAATGCATAAAGGCAGCTCAGAAGATAATGACAGCTAGATTGATCACAAGAATGTTATATGGTGCACAACTGTGGGGCCGTGATAGACGTGCGGTGATCAGTCTCGAACCAATTCTCAATATCTGTTGGAGATGGATCTTAGCAATTCCATCCTCATCTAGTTCTGCCATTGTTAATCTTGAGCTCAGCAATCAATTCTTGACTGCGCAAATTAATTTGCGTATGCTAAAATTTTGGGCAAAGTTAAGGGATATCTCTGATACATCTTTGGTGGGTTTTGCTATGCAAGAGAAACAACAGGATAATCTATGTGGATCAGATAGTTGGTGGGTGGCTGTACAGACATGCTTGCGCTACCTGGGCTTCTCAAAGTCTTTTTTTCAGGTTAATACTAGTAGTTATGTTATCAGGCACATTAAATTACGGGTGGATGATGTGGACAGTCAGCAAATGAGAGTCATTGCTTCGAAATCCCTCATTTCTCCACTTTATAAATATTTGATTCCTCCCGTGGGGAAGGGGGGGCATCATATATCCATTTTTTAAATGATCCGCAACTCAGGAAAATTGTTACCAGCTTACGTCTGCAAACCTTGGATATTGCCATTGTACAAGGGAGGCACAAGGGGATACCTTATGCTGAACGTATATGTCTCTGTGGTTTGGAGGTGGAGGATGTAGGCCACTTTATGTTAAAATGCCCCTTGTATAAGAATGTACCTGGTCAGCTTCATTTGGCTCTTGGCGGTGGCCTGTGTAGGTCCAATATTCAACAGATTATCTATCTGTTGGGTGATACCATTGCAGCAAGAACAAAATTGGTAGCAATTTATGCAAGGAAGACTATTAATATTCAACGGGAATATGGGTCGACTGAATGCCACAATAACAATGTTAAGATGATAGAAGAATGGTACTGTTTATTGTTTATGTTATTAGGTTCCTTGTTTCTCCTTTTGAGGATTTATGCTGTATTAGACGTCATGATGTGGCAATTAGATTTGTTTTAGCTTGTATAATTATGTATGATGTTGTTGTTGGCCAGGTGGCATTATTAATAAATCTCTCTCTCTATCTTTCTCTAGTAAGTCAGACCAATGGTCCATCAAATGTATCAAAGGCCTTGAGGAGGTTTTAAAGTCCTTCTACAACTTTATGTAAGGGAGGATACTATAATCTTCTGTTACCTCTCTGTAAATTTCCACATTTTTTTAAAAGACTAGTCCAGCTACCTAGGTCAAACACTAGACCGTATTTTAATATTAGAACTGAATGCTTAAATTAATGACTTCTACGAGGGAAGGATGTCTGTAATATAACAAACATAAATAAAGTTGATTGTCCATTTTTGTACACCGTTTTTGTCACAGTGACTGTTATTCTAATGACTAGAAATATAAAGTAGTGCATAAGCATAGGCTTCTCGTTTTAAAAAATAGCCCTGTGTTTTATACTTCATATTCATACTATCAATTTTACTTTTCTTGGAACCTGTACAACTGGGGGGGGGGAGGACAATTAAACATAGAGCATAAAAGTAACTTCTTAGACTGTTTCTGGGATTTACAACACATTCTTGGTCCACTTCCTAAGACTTAACACTGAACTTGAATGGAGATTAAATTGTATACCATCCACTGTGGGCAAAGTAGTATATTCCTTCAATGAATAACAAGTAATTAGAGCTCACATGCCTTGGGGAAATATACACCTTTGTACTGGGTGAGGGGAGGGAAAGAGTAATACTGAGATAATGCAAGCAATAATAAATAGGAAGGTCCACTGGACACATACAAAAGGGGATTCAAATGTTGAACAACACAAGCTTCATTTAAAGTCACATTAAGGATGTTACAGAACTTTGGGTCCCAGAGTAAGTCATCCCAGGATCCAACCCAAAATGAGCCAGGTTGACATGCGAATCAACTCCACCAAGTGTTTTATTTACAGTCTATGTAATTCCCTAGTACCCTCAACATACAGATAACCAGTTTGTAAAATCCTCTGGGTAGCCTTCCTTGGCTCCACCACACCCCTCTGGCCAGGCACTGGCTACTCATAGGGTCAGAGTCTCTACAGCAGGGTTCCCTCTCAGTCCCCACTGATGCACTAGTTCCCTAGCTCAGTTTCCCTAGCTGGCCTAAGACAGAGCCCCTTGATGCCTACCTCTGTCTAGCAAATCCCCTTACTGAGAACTCTTTCTTCTCTTTTCTAGTTCCCAGACTGGCTTGGCTATGTCCAGTCCAGCTGGCCCTACTCAACCACTTAGGCTGAGGAGGTTTGCACACCTGTGTAGAGTGGAGATACTCTCCTACATGTGGAATTGTACCTGCTCCTCTCCTTCACACCTGCTAAGGCACGGTCCTCATGGCTAATGCTAATGCCATCATCTTGCCTGCTGGTGCTACTCTCTTAAAGTGCCAGTGGTCCAAATGGCCTGCTCCCTGCTACAAATAGTTTCTGCTTCAATGAAGAATCTGCAACCTGGGTGGAAGTGGGTGTGCCCCCCTTCCCATGAAGCCTCCTCTGTTGTTTTTTTTATGGCTCCATGGGTGGGTGATGGGTGTGTACCGGGAGTGCACACCCACCACCACCCACTGCCCATGGTATTTCCACAGACAGACACCCATTTCCCCATCCACCACCGCTCCATGCACACAGACACCCTCCACCACACACCCACCTGCACACCCAGCTTGGGGGGGGAGGGGTCATCCATGCAAAAATGGCCAATGGAGGGATAGAAATTTTCAGACCATGCCCTTATATAGAACAGAAGTGGTCAAACTGTGGCACTAGAGCCACATGTGGATCTTTGGCCCCATTGTGGTAAATGGATGCAGCTCCTTGGTTTAGGAAACGGTGTGCACCCCTGATATAGGGTAATTTCAGATGTTATGATACCATGGACAACCACATTGAACCCCCTGTGGTGGCGCGGTACCATAACATCTGTAGTGCATTCCGCCGGATGTTAACCATGGTGAACACCCAGTGGGAAACATATTGACCATGGTTCTGGACCTCCGGCCTCCAGGAGGTCCAGAACCATAATTACCTGGACCACAGTCCAGAATCAGCAGAATGTAACATCTGTTACCTCCGCTGATCCCAGACCGTGACCCGGACCCTGATGTAGGATCGGGCGCAGCATCTGGATTGGCCTGTCCTGGAGGGCGGGTGACCAGGGGAGCGTGGGGGGTGGAGCTGTGTGGCCACTGCGCAGTCCCGCCCCCTCCCCGATCCCCTGTAGGAATCAGCCAGGACGTCTAAAGGATGGCTGGACTGATTCCTGGCTGGGAACAGAAACCTGGCTGGGAACAGATCCTGGTGCATGGTTGGATGTGCCTGGTGCACCTCTGAAATTACCCATAGAAGAACCCAGATTCTTTGGGTTCAACTGATTGTGTTTGTCAGTTGAATGCCTTTGCTCAGTGATGGAGCTGAAAAACAGTAGTTTTGCTTTGCAAGAATTTGCACAAGTATTTGCATGTTTCCAAGTTTTGCTTTGAACTGAGAACTGAATCCAATGCGAAAACATCAGCCAAATCCCTCAGTGTCACAAGATTCTGCATCACAACTAGGTGAAAGATTTTAAATATAGAAATGGGCCTAGGTTTAATCAAATTTGGACCTAGGTCCCCAGAGTACTGGAAGGTATGTGAGCATTAATGAGTGTTTCAGTAAACCTGCATTATCTCTTGGTGTTTGAAAATGAGCAAGTCAATGGGGAGGTGTCTGATGTCCCCACTTGACTCTGCCATGGATCACCCATACAGGTGGAGTGCATAGATTAGGGGCAGTAGGGAAAGAGCGCAAGGGGACGGAGGCCCCGTCCAGTTCAGCTTTGTGGGGGGAGTTTCGGGAAGTGACGCTGGCTGATGCGGCTGATGTCCTGGGGTCTGTGAGGGCCACATTTTGCGAACTCGATCCGTGCCCATCCTGATTAGTAAAAGCTTCCAGGGAGACACTGGGGACGGTGTTGGCGAGGGTAGTGAACACGTCCTTGCAGTAGGGGAGGATGTCGCCCTGCCTCAAGGAGGCTGTGGTGCACCCCCCGCTGAAAAAACCATCTTTGGACATGGATGCGCTCGCCAGTTACCAACCTGTCTCTAACCTTCCCTTTTTAGGGAAGGTTATTGAGCGGGCGGTGGCACTCCAGCTCCAGGCGCATCTGGATAGCATCGGTTTCCAAGACCCTCTTCAATCTGGCTTCCGCCCTGGCTATGGCACCCAGACGACGTTGGTGGCCTTGGTAGATGACCTCCGCCGGGAGTTGGATGCAGGATGTTCAACATTTCTTATCCTGATAGATCTCTTGGCCGCTTTTGATACTGTGGACCATGGGCTGCTGCTGAGGCGGCTGCGTGACCTGTGGGGTTTGGACGGGTCTGTTCTTGAATGGTTCCATTCATTCCTCTTGGGGAGGAGCCAGCGGGCAGTGCTGGGGAGGAGACATCGTGCCCCCGTGTTTTATCGTGTGGCATTCCGCAGGGTTCGATCTTGTCTCTGCTGTTGTTTGACATCTATATGCAGACCTTGGGGGAGGTCGTGAGGGGGTTCGGGGTGCGATGTCACCAGTATGCTGATGATACTCAGCTGTACCTCTCTTTTTCAACTGACCCAGACCCTGCTGTCTCGTTGCTATCCCAATGTTTGGAGGCCGTGGTGGAGTGGATGCAGCTAAGCAGACTGAAACTCAACCCCAATAAGACGGAGGTGATGTTGGCAGGGAGAGCGAAAGAGGCAGTGGCCCCCCTGGTTGGGGGGGTTTGCCCTCCTATAGCTCAACAGGTTTGGAGTCTGGGGGTGATACTGGATGCGGACCTCCGCCTGGAGTGGCAGGTGGAGGCAGTCATGAAGGCTGCCTTCTGCCAGCTGTATCTGGTGCGTAGGCTGTGTCCGTATGTCTCCGGCCCGGACCTGGCCTCCCTCATCCATGCCTTCGTCACCTCGAGGCTAGACTACTGTAACGCGCTCTACGTGGGGCTTCCCTTGTTCTTGGTCCGGAGGCTGCAGCTAGTGCAGAATGCGGCGGCTCGTCTCCTTACGGGGATGGGCCATTGGGAGCATATTACACC
>QEPC01005870.1:133854-192230 GCA_003113815.1 Sphenodon punctatus
CGAACACACGAACCGAACGCGGCCGAACCGAACGGCCGAAAGCGAACCGCGATCTGTTCGCCCATGCCTAATGAGAACTGTGCATTTCATACGTTCTGATGTTGCAATGGATGCACATTGCACAGCTCTGTTTAACAATGCCAAATTAAATTTGTATTCTTTGGGATAATAGCTCTGAAGAAAGAACCTTTCTTTGATGCACCATTAATGTACAGGAATCCAGTCCTGATTACTAATATGCTGTCTTGCTGGGAGCAATTACTTTCAAATGTTTCCAAAGTTAGCTTAGATGCCTTCATAATAGTGATTTTCTGTGAACCTATAACAGCTTCTCCCAGTCTTTTTGGAAAGTATAAGAGATTGTAAGCCCTAGGGGCAGGGACCGTGTCTATTTTATTACTTTGCAAAGTGCCAGGTACACTGCTGGCACTATAAAAATGTTTGTTAATAATAATTTAGCTGATTTTAGTAGATAGGATTAATCTTAGTAGTAAATATTGATGAGCCTTATTGTGAATTGAGTCTGTGAAGTTAAAAAATAACTGCATAGGTCTCATTCATGCAAAGCTTTTTTTTAAAAAAAGAAAAAAGAATCGGTAGTGGCACAAAATCACATTGCAATTAGTGCAAAAGGTTTCTTACACATGCAAGGAAATCAGCAGCTGTGTGGTCATATTGATACAGGATAAGACTAACGCAGATGAAGAAACAAGTAGTGAATTTGCAAGAAGGGTATTATGTAAATAACAAAGAAGGAAGGGTATTATGTAAATAAGACCCAAAACACACACACAAACACTCTCCAGCCCTCTATTCCAAACTGTTCACTGTGAAAGAAGGCAGGGAAAAGTAGTAACGGTGTGTGCAACACGTAAAACTCATACAGGTAGATAGTAGTCGATGGAGACAAGTGAATCAGTTGAACTGTCCATTGAGGCTGGGACCCATGCTCTGGGGGACCCTTGGCAAGTGGCCTAAGCAGTCAGGAAATTTTGAGAGTGGTCATAGGAGGGGCAGGGCCATCACGCCAATCCTGGCTCACTCTGAAAATTTCCTAGTGGTGTTCAGTAGGGTGGGAATTTTGGTTTCGGGTAGAACTGAAATCATCCAGAAATGGCTGTTTTGGATTAATCCAAAATTTTGGATCTTTTAGCTTCTGGCATTTCAGGTTTTTTCCATTGATTTTGTTTCAGGTTTTTTTTTTCATTGTGGTTTGTTCTCATTGACTTCAATGGGAGAAAAAATGAAAATCCGAAACTGAAATGAGATCCAAAATTCAGAAAGAATTCAAAGAACCAAAAACAAACAAGGGGGGAAAAAAGTGAAATTCTACGCGGAGTCTCATCCCTAGTCTTCAGGCTAACTGCAAAGGGCACCACTAGGAAAAACGTTTTCAGAACTAGAAGGAACACAGAGCTGGACCTACCCTGTTTGAAAACCCTGGCAGCGTTGTTGCCTCACCAAGGGACCTACAAACTGAGGTAGAACTGCCACCTTCGTAGGTGGACAGGGATGCTGAGACTGCCCAACCCCTTGCTCTTAGGGGGTGCATATTTGGGACATGAGCTTTGGTCCTGTGAAGCCTTGCTACAGTCCTGAATTGAGTGATGGGTGGAACCTTTGTTCTCCTTCCATCCGTGTTCCAGACAGGCTTTCATGGTCCAACTGCTGGGTAGTAGTAGTTTTGTATTATTATTCTATGGAAATAGAAGAGAAACAGTGAAGAAGCCAAATAGTGAAGATCCATGACTTTCTGATTGAGTGCATACAATGGAGGTACAAACAGGTAAAAAGGAAAGTTGGCGTTTATGTATTTGTTAGATGATGAGGTAGGCATTAGTGATAAAATGAATATCCAAGGTGAATACCATATCTGTTGAATTTGACCTATGCAGATTGTTTCAAACAAAGTATAATCAGCGTTATCCACTTCTTGTTCATTCAGCTATCCATTTCTCCTGCTGTGTTAAATGTTACAGAAGTAGATGGTCTAGTAGATTAAGCTCATTTTATATAGCCAGGGCATGCTAGTAGCATTGATTGACACGGTAAGATAATTAGCTCAGCCAACAACAGAATGCACTCCTTCTGGATCCTACCATATGATGCATCCTGTTGAAAGACACTTAAAATATTGTAGAGATAAAAATATCTTGCAGGTGTTTTATGCCTAAAGGCTCTAAGCACCACAGTCATCATAGCAACCTACTTTTAATGAAAACTGTCCCTGACTCAGAGCATTTTCATACAAGACACTCTCTGCACCCACCATCCACCCACTATACATGTTACAGGGTGCCCATAGGGCAACACTGCAGCCCTGCAACATGTATAGTGGGTGGTGCGTGGTGAGTGGGTGGAGAGTGTCTTGTGTGAAAATGCCCTCAGTTACACTAAAAGGGAAAAACTCTGACAGTGACTCAGAATGAAGTAGGAGTGTGTTTAAATGGTGCCTCAAGCAGACAACCATTGAAAGGAAGTTTATTTGGCTACATGTATGCTATATGCATAAAATCTATGGGTGATTATCTCCAAATTCTGTATGCTGGCTATCTTCGTTGATAGACACATGTGACAGATATAAACTGTACCAATGCAGTTTGTAGTTGATTTCGCTAGCAGTTTCATTCCACCCATCTTAACTAGAATTATCTGGGAAGAGTAGAAATAGCTATTGAAGAGTTAAAGTCTATAAGACATAGAAGAAATCATAGTTTATTCTTAGTTTCACTTTGGTCTCAAAACTGGTCATTTTCCAAATTTAGCCATTTAAAAATTTCTTCAGTTATGCTGAATTTTGAATAGACGAAACCTATCCCGCTCCCAAACAGATTTTAAAGGTATAATCTGTTTGGACAGTGATTCACTCAAATAACCTTTGAGGTTATCTATGGTTAATAGTATAGTTGTCAAATTTGTCTAGTTTGATTTGGGTCAAAGTGGATTCAAAATACTATTTACATCCACTTCACTTGGGTGTTCGTTTTGGTTGGCTAAATAATTTTTGTATTTTTGTTTTGAATATTATGTATGGGGGGAAATGATAATGATAAAAAAAATATTTTTTAAAAATCCTAGAAAAAACCCCAATAGTGTACATGAATATGCAAATATTTCTTGCAGTGTGAAGAGTGTGTTAACAGGAGACCCCCTCCCACTTGTGACTATTGAGGGGTGGGTACCCCAATACCCACCGTTCCTTAAACTTTGGGGGAAATTAGCTTAATGACCTAAACCGTGGTCTCCACATGTTCAAAAGGATCAAGCTGAGGACAGTACATGCTACAGGCAGTTTATGTACCCTCCCCAAATAGAAAGAGAGAGCGACGTACACACAGGTGTTCAATAACAAT
Organism: Sphenodon punctatus; assembly: GCA_003113815.1. Classification (NCBI taxonomy): domain Eukaryota; kingdom Metazoa; phylum Chordata; class Lepidosauria; order Sphenodontia; family Sphenodontidae; genus Sphenodon; species Sphenodon punctatus. The sequence continues at coordinate 137,208 of QEPC01005870.1, forward strand.
GAGTTTATTGCTATACAAAACAGAGAAAAACAGCCCCGGTCTGGCTGGCGGGATTTAGAAGGGGAAAACCCAAACGGCTTGTGGGGAGTAGGAGAAGGGGGGGTGCGGTGTCAGCTCAGCGATGGGGAGCGAGAGAACGCGAACGAGGGAGAGAGAGAGGGGAAAAGAGAGAGACAGAGACAGGGATTCCCCAGTTGGCTGGGAAAGTCTGGACCTGTGGTTACCTTTCCTTGCCTGTTGAGATGGGACAGGCAGCCCACAGATCCAGTGGAGTTTGGGGGATGGAGGAAAAAAGAAGGGTGCAGACCAGAGTGTGAGAGATCTCTCAACTCAGACATGCACAGAGTGACCTGCACGTATCTGGGTCCCGAGATTTCTCAGTGGTTGAGGGGAAAACAAGGGGCAGTTATTGGGTGCTAAACAAAGGGTTTGGGGAGGCAATGATGGGTCATTGGAGGTACTCAATGGGTTAAGGAGTGGAGAAGTCACAACTTTTGCTTCCATTACAAAGGTGAGTCCAAGATATGCAAAAGATCTCTTTGACACACAGGGAAATTGTAAACAAAAGTGAAGGGAGGGAAGGAAGGGCTAATGACAGACTTCAGGATACAGTAAGTGTGTATCTGATTTCTCTTTGGGAATACAGAGATAGGATGTTGCTGCTCTGAGTCATGGCTACTAGTCCTTTGTCACAACAGGGTGATCCCCCTCTCCTTAATGACACCATTCTTTACTCCAAGGGAATTCCCTTTATGGAAGAATCCCAATATGGCTCCTTGACCAAACTTTTAGGCCAGAGGTTATTGCTTTGCAACAAAGGTGCATGTCTGCCTCAGCTGGTTTGCTAAAGCTTCATGAGCTACAGTTAGCACCAATACTGAAGTTTACTGTGCATGTGGGTTTTGTGCTTAGCTACATTCCCTGACAGATGTCCCACTGCACCATTGGGCCCCCTTATCCCTAATTCAGAGGAACTGAACTTGCTTGCATCAGCAACACAATTTCTGCCTTTTCAAGAAGTATTTTTATGTCAGATATGGTTATCTAATACCAGCATGATCAAACCACGTATGGTTGCTTATTTACCACTATGTATATAAGGAAGCTTTCTGCTGAAAGCCGTTGTCCATTGGTAGACATACCGGTGTGTCCCACAGCTGTGTATCTGAATAAACTTGATTGAACATTCCTGTTTCAGCCTCCTCTAATACTCAGCCTGAAAATCCATGACAATTCTGGTGTCAGAAGTAGGATGAGAGGAACATAGGAATACAATGGACTCCTGTGGTAAGTGCTGTTCTGGTAGTGGGGGACACCTCGCTCATGGTGGACCTCAGCTAACAACCAAGCCCCGCTCTGATAATTGCCCTAATACCCTGGTGGTCAATTAGGGACTGAAACAGGGGCCCTGTTTGACGGAACTCAGTTTTAAAACACCGACTCCGCCTTGTCTGAATCAGAAATTTATTTTAGACTTGTTTATTAATGTTTATGTCTTGTCTGGTGTATATTTTGTCTGGTATAGTTTGAAATAAATGTGTGAATGTTAATAACCGTGGTCCATGTCTGAGACTTAAGCCAAATTCAGCCGCCCAGAGGCCATCCTATATGGTTGGTTTCTATCGCAAGGCAGCTTGGTGGAACCTCATGTAGCCCACGGGTGTGATCGTATAAATCCTTTCCTTTCCCTGTATGAGCCAGATCCTGCAGTTAGTTGCTTTTGGCACTCTGTAAGTAATTGGACCTCCTTCCCCCTGTGTGAATGTATGAGAGTGTTTGTAAATACCTAATTCCTTCCAACCTGAGTCTCTATAGATCCGTTGTTTCCAGTCAAATACTGGGACTTCTGGGACTTTAGAGGATCCTTTTGTGTTCATTTGTAAGGTCTTGTCAGTTTGTATTTTGTAAAATGTGTGTCTGTTTTCCTCACTCGTCCCAGGTATGCAGGGTAGTGCAAACACCATGAGTTATTGATTACTTGTTAATTAACAGACAGTTCATTGCTCCCAGCCGGTATTCCTTTGCCTCCTCTGTATGTCTCTCCCATACAATTTTTTATCTGTGAAACAAATTTGAGAACTAGAATTAAAATGGGTTCAACTGCCTCCAAATTACCCCTGGGGGATACTCCAATTAAGTACATGTTAAATAAATATGGACCTGCAGCAGTAAAATGGGTAACTAGGTGGAACCTTTATACCCTTGACAATCCGGAATTGCAATTCCCTCTCGAAGGGTCTTTCTCCTTCCCAGTCCTCAAACATCTTTGGGGTAATTTAGAGGAGAAACACCCTCAACAGATGAACATTTGGTACTTGTGGGACAAAGAAGCCTACAAACCCAGTGTCCAGAAACATTTTAAAATCCAGTCTCCTACTAAACCCCCCGGTTATGGCCAATGAACTTGTCCCTTGCAAACCCCAACTCAAATTTACCCTAGTCCATCAGATGATCTCCTTGATGGATGGATCCCGAGACCACCCCCTATGGCACCACCTGTCTTAGTGGTGCCACCACAGGCAGCCGCCTCCCAGGTCCTCCTAGATACATTACCCACCTCCATGACATCTTCCCCATCCCGAGATTCTGAGGAATCGGTAGCGGACCGCATAGTGGCCCGACGCCCCATTGCCCTCAGAACCCCTGGTAAAGGATGGCAATTCGGAGAGGCAGACATCCAGGCACTCTTAAGGGCTTACCCGGCTTCTGCAGGAGGTGATCCAACCCTTGTTCATGTACCCTTTATTCTGAGGGATATCCTGAACTGGTCTATGTCCTTCCCAAAACTCAGTGAGTCCCCTGGGGAATTCCATTCTAAACTCCAACAACTTTTCTCAGTTTACAGCCCCACATGGGGAGATATTGAGATGCTCCTTTCAGGTCTCCTGACTCCAGAAAAAAGGGGCCCTAATCACCCAGAGTAACCAGCAGGGACATGCAAATGGCTGGGCAGTCCAAGATCCTGGATTTACGACAGCGGCTGAACGAGCTGCTCTCGGTAGATACAGGGTTCTCCTCTTGGAGTCTATCCCTCTATTAGTACCCCCCCCAACAAGACTGGCACCGAATCTCTTCAGTAACACAAAAGAAAAATGAACGTCCTGGAGACTATGGGGCATGCCTCTGTCTTTCGCAAACCCTCAGGTATTGACCCCGAAACAGCCGAAACCCAGGGGTTAGTGGTCACCCAATATGTAGCCGGTATCCCAGTGCCGGTCTGCACGAAGCTTCAGGCTGCAGTCTTGGACTGGAAAACTCGCACTCTTGATTAGATCCAGTCAGCCTGTGGCCAGATTTGGGATCAATTTCAGGAAGAAAAAGAAAAGATGGAACAGAAACAAAAACAGACAGCTGCTAAATTATGTGTTCTTCAATTCCAACAGCTCTCCAACCAAGGAAACCGCACAACCCAAGAACAATCTTGGCGACCCCACCGTCAGGGCTACCTCCCTTTTCCCCCAAGAGCAAATCAAGGAAATACTGCAGCCATGGGACACAGATCAGTAAACCATGACACTTGTGCCTACTGCAAGAAACAGGGACACTGGAAAAACCAATGTCCCAAACGAAATATCTGTCGAGGAGGCAATCAACGACCACCAACGGGCCTCACTGTGCAATGCAATGGGCAGTTTCCTGTCACCAACCCACCTCCTGAGGACTCTTTTCACCCACCACATTTCAACACCGATAATTCCTGACTTTGTTCTGGGGCCACCACTCAAACTGTAAGTCCTTCCTTTGTTGCCCCTTCTTTGTTTGTAGACCAGGCAGGGCCTTCTGTGTCTGCTTTAATTAATAGACAGCAGGTTGACCTCCTGGTAGATACAGGGGCAACTCGCTCTATGTTAAAAATGTCTGATGTACCTTCTATGCCTGTCTCTCTTATAACTTTACCTACTGTGAGAGTTGATGGTGTTCCCAGCTCCCAGCCCCTCTCTGAGCTGGCCACTGTAACCATAGGACCACTCACAGATCTGCACTCCTTCCTTCTTAGTAGAAACACCCCAGTTAATCTCTTGGGACGAGACTTGCTGTGTAAAATGAGGGCATTGCTCGGCAGATGGGCTTTTCATTTCCCTGCAGGACTCAGTGAACCCCCCCCCCCATTTTTAATGGCCTTGGTAACTGAGGACTCTGCAAAGGAGTGTCTGCATGGCCAGCAGCCCCTCCTTGACAGTTTGCCACATTATTTGTGGGCAACCTCGCCTGATGATGTGCGGTTACTACAGGGTATTGAACCAGTCTCAATTCAGGTTAAAACCAGCAAGCCTTTTCCCTCGGTGCCTCAATATCCGTTATCTCAAGAGGCGATTGCCGGTATCCAACCTGTCCTTAGGGCTTTCCTTGCCTCCGGAGTGGTGGTCCCCACTAAGTCCCTGGTTAATTTTGCCTGTTAAAAAACCTGGGAAGTTCCATGACGACGGATCTCCCGTCTACCGCTTTATTCAGGACCTTCGAATGGTAAATGAGTTTGTTATTCCCTTACACCCAGTGGTGCCTGATCCGGTCACCACCATTGCTAGTATTCCTGCCTCTGCATCTTGGTTTACAGTTATAGATTTGTCTCAGGCCTTTTTCTCTGTACCCCTTCACCCGTTGTCTCAGTTTCTCTTTGCCTTTACTGACCCTTTGTCACAGTGCCAGTACACTTTTACATGTTTACCCCAAGGATTTTGAGACTCCCCCTCACTGTTTGGCAAAGCTCTTAGAGAAACCCTTACTGATTTCCAACCACCCCCAGGCACTTCTTTAATCATCTATGCTGACGATCTCCTTGTCATCTCTGACTCTCTGACTCAGTGCCAAGAGGCATCTCTGTCTCTCCTTCACCACCTGGCCACCAAGGGACATAAGGTTTCAAAAACTAAATTACAGTTTTGTCAGCCCACTGTTACCTATTTGGGTCACATTATCTCTCATGAGTCCTGCTCCTTGTCTCTCGACCGACTTCAGACTATTACTTCACTCCCAGCCCCCACAACCCGCAGACAGCTCCGCAAGTTTTTGGGTGCCGCTAACTATTGCCGCTAATGGATTTTAGGCTATGCCCAGATGGCCCAACCTCTTTACTCTGCTTTAACTTTAGAGCCCTTTGTTTTTCCTGATACAGCGTTGATGTCCTTTCATGCTCTTAAACGAGCTCTTGCCTCGCCATCTGCTTTAGCTCATCCTGACTATAATAAACCCTTCACTTTATTTTGTCATGAGTCAGAGGGGTTTGCTTTAGGAGTTCTTACTCAAGAGTTTACAGGCTTCCACCACCCTGTGTCTTATTACTCAGCTCATCTTGACCCCATTGCCCAGGGACTCCCCCGTTGTCTGTGAGCGGTGGCAGCAGCAGTTGAACTTGTGCAAAAATCAGCTTCCCTTGTCCTTGGCCACCACCTTACTGTTGCTGTTCCACACTCTGTATATGCTCTCCTTAATCAGGGTAAAACTCAATTTTTGTCCCATGCCTGTCTTACTAAATATGAGCTTGTTTTGCTGTCTGCTGATAATATTACCCTACTTCGTGTTCCACCCCTCAATCCTGCCTCTCTGCTCCCCACTCCACTTGAAGGAACTCCTGATTGTTTGTCTCATGACAAACCATCCCTTAGGAGGAAAGAGGGAGAATGGAGGCAGCCACCTCTTCTTTGCATCAGGGGAGGGGAACAGTTGCCCAGAAACCAAGGTCAGGTGCCCAAAACTCTCATGAGAAGTGGGATTTCCAGGTGCCATTTTAGGTTCCCTGCCTCCCCGCCTCAGTTTGGTTGCAGCGGGGAGCAGGGAAGACATGCAGTGGGAAGTCAGGCTATGGAGAGGCCCTCGTGCCCGGGACCCGGCAAGCTTCTGTCCATCCCCTGCCAGCGCAGGCGGCCTGCACCACAACAGACGACTGAGCAGTTGGGAGGCTAAGTTTGCCTGCCCATTTCAGACCTCACCCCCCTCCTCTCTACCTTTGACATTTCAGGTGCTCTGCGCCAGCTAAGACAAACCAGACCAGGAGCCCACCACCATGGCATGGGGCCCAATGTTTTTCTGCCCTTTACTCCCTCCTTCCCCCCTCCCTCCAGCAAGGGTAGCTGCCTGCCGGCTAACCCAGTGTCTAGGAGGGTGGGGACTAGGCTTTTCCATCCCCACCTTCCTCACAAGGCAGGAGAAGCAACCCAGTGCCTGACAAGAGGTTGCAAAAGGGCAGTTATGCCACCCAGGAAAAGGAAGGCCCCTCCCAAAGGAATGGCCAAGTGGTCTGCCAATGCAGGTCTGGCTCCCCAAACCCCCCTCAGCAGGAACAGCTTGGGGGGAATGGGAGCTGGGGTGATTTTTCAGGCTCTGCAGGCCCAGCTTCAGTGATACCAGGACAGGATTGAGGAGCTTGAGAGCTCCCAGACAAGGGTGGAAGCTTGTCACCCCACACGACTAATGTACGCTGGGAGGGGTGGCACAAACCTAGACAATGAGGATGGCCCCACCCCAATCTATGAGGAAAGGGCCTCCCAAGAGGGGCAAGGGTGCCACCAGGTTTTGCCTTCTCATTATAGGGACTAGGAACCCAAGCCCAGACAACACAGGGAAGAATTTACTACTGGCCAGTGGGCACAAATAGATGCACTGAGAGACAGAATACAGGCCCTAAATGAAAGCCTAGAGCTGTCCCAGAGACGGCAGCAGTGCGTGCCATGCCGCGGCAACTACCAAAGAGCCCCCTATGATCTGGGGACCCCCAAAGGTGAGCATCAGGGAGATTGTATGTGTGAGTGTGAGCCAGAAGCAGATTGGGCAGGGCCTTCCAGATTTACCATGCCAGAGACCCTCACTAGAATGAGCCCGCACCATAGGGGGTAGCATGGGTGCCAGTCCCCATATCTGAGACAGGGTGAATCATGGGGGAGCGGATGCCACCCTCCCTTATCAGAGGGGACCAGGCCTTGTCCAAATCCCAGGCAAAGGGAAACAGCCTGGTTATGGGATAAAGCACCATGCTGCTTGAACAGCACCACAAGGTGCTGCGATGGATGAGAGGAACCCCAGCCTCTGTCGGGGGTTACATTGACTTGTACACCCCATTGGGTGAACAACTTCTGCAGGTAATGAGGGAGAAAATATGGAGCATTGAGTACATTGATATCTTCAAACTCCTCTTTATCAACCCCATCCCTGACACAAACGACAGGGAGGATAGGAAATTTCAAGGAAAATTTAAGAGGCCAAAAGCCGAATGAAACTGGAACAGTTGGAAGGCAACCTTTACCATTATCTAAGAGTAACCCTTCATAGGTTCCCAGAGCATGGGGTGGAAATGGTGAAATACTAGGACATTGTTAGATGGGTCTTTGACACAGGAGGCCCTAGTGCTTGGCTGTGATATAATGAGGTATTCTGCTGTAGGGAAGCCAACAACCCTGGTCTGAGGTAGGATGTTCATGTCCATGACCTATGTCTGGAGTGCATCAGCAGCTCTAGCTCTGCCCCCTGGTCAGACAGATGCCATGTCCTCACCAGTGCTGGGAATGCACAGATAGGTGATGGCGCAAAAGGGTGGAGATCAAAGTTGAACCCGGGGGGGAGGGCTGCAAGCTGGGATTACAAAAATGGGGGCAAATGTTTTCACACCCCCTGCAGATTCAAGCATGTGTGCACACAGTGTGCAGGTGCTCAATCTGCATCAGGATGTAGCAAATTTAGACATAATGGGGCCAGAAGTAGGGTGCAAAATGGTGGGAGACAGGGTACCACTGGCCAAACCAGTAACCCCCATGCAATGGGGAAGGGCCCCAACTCTGGTACAGAATAAATCCTTAAGGGCAGTCACCCATGACTACCATGACAAAGCCACTGCCAAGTATGTAGTTGACAGATTCCGGCTGGGTTTTAGGATCCTACCAATAGCCCCACCACCACCACCACCACCTAGGAGCTAAGAACAGCTTGTCTAGCAAAAACTTGATAATGAGGTAGGGGAAGGAAGGATTCAGGGACCCTTCTAAACACTCCCCATGCCCCCCTGGGCATAGTCCCAAAAAAGGCATTTGTTGAGCTCCACCTCATTCACCACATTTCCTACCTGAAGGGTGAGTCGGTGAATGACACAATACCCCAAGAGTTGTGCTCAGTCAGGTACACATCATTCAGCTCAGCGGTTGAAATGGTGCAGGTTTGTAAAAAAGGTGTCCTGCTGGCAAAGAGTGATATCAAATCCACCTTCCACCTGCTCCCAGGCCACCCCAATGACTTTGAACTACTGAGAATGGAACTCCACGGCAAGTTCTACTTCAACAAGGCAATGCCCATGGGATGCTGCATCTCTTGCACTGTCTTTGAGAAGTTCAGTTTGGTACTCGAGTGGGTCATGTGCCGGCAGGCTGGGTGGAGCCACATCACTCATTATTTAGATGATTTCCTTATCATGGAAGGGTGGGCACCACAGAATGCGGTCAACTGCTTAACAGATTCCAGGAAGTGACCAGGGAGTTAGGTGTGTCCTTGGAGCCAGAGAAAACAGAGGGCCCAACAACTAGATTAATGTATTTAGGCATAGAGCTGGACACTTTTGTTCCTACCAGAGGACAAGATTCAGGTGCTCAAGAGCATGATAGCAGCTTTTGAGTTAGCAACTAAGGTGATGGTCAGGCAGCTGCAGTCATTCATGGGTAGTCTGAACTTCACCTGCCGAGTCATTGCTCCAGGGAAAGCATTCATGTCCCACCTGTATGCACACATTAGAGTGAACCATCCCCCGCATCACCACATCAGAGTGACAAAGAAGATGTAGGAGGATTTGGCCCTATGTAGTCTTTTTACAAGACTACAATGGGGTCAGTTTCTGGTGACTCCAGACACACTCAGATGCAGCAGGCAGGCATGGTTTTGAGGTTTACTTTAGGCGGAAATGGTGTGCAGCCCCATGGCTGGCAGTTGGGAAGAGGTGGATATAACAAGGGATCTGACTTTTAAAAAATTCTTCCCTATAGTAGTGGTCATGAGATTGTGGGGAAAGGATTTCTCCAACCGGAGAGTCCTGGTTTGGTGCGATAACATGGCAGTTGTCCACATTATCAACAAATTGTCATCCAAGTCAGAAAGGATAATGAGGCTGGTGTGGGTTTTCGTCCTCAGGTACCTAAGAATAAACATCTTGTTTATGGCCAAACACTTACCTGGCATTAACAATGGCATAGCTGATGCCCTTTCTTCATTCTAGATAGATCAATTTTACCTGCTTGCCCCTGAAGCCAGGGAGGATCCAGAGCTATTCCCGAGCGACAGGTGGAACCTTGGATCTTAGACCTATTTCAAACAGTCCAGGGGTCCCTAGCTCCCAGAACCAGAAGGGCATACAAAAAGGCCCTTATCGAGTTTCAGGACTACAGGTTCCAAAAGAGTTGGTTCTTATGTTTCCCCATCCCAGAAAGTCAAATGCTACAGTTTGCGATATCCCTCTGTAGCAAAGGCTTGGCACCAGGAACAATCTCTGGAAAAATATTGGCCATTACATTCGCAAGCCGGTTGGCAGGTCATCCCTCCCTGGGCAATGGTTTCTTTATGAGGCGTATGTGAGAAATGGTCCGGAGGATCGGCCCCCATACAGGATATCAGGGGCCACATTACCCCTCAGCTGTTGATCCGACTCATATGGATATTACCTGGAGTTTGTTACTCTAGCAGCGAAATTCAGCTTTTCGCAACAGTTTTCCGGATTCGGCACATCCCGGATAAACGAGTTGGTCCCAGACTCCAGAACCAACACATCAGGTAGGGCTCTGGACCAACATGATGTGGGGTGACTGGGCAGTGCTCTTACTCTGTGCTTGAGATGGTCAAAGACCATCTCAAGAGGAAAGGGGTGGACGATTAAGCTGTATCCCTTGGTCAATGCCCTAATCTGCCAGGTTCGAGCACTAAGGGAGTATTTGGAAGAATGTCCGCATAGCCAGGGCCCATTATTTAAACATGAAAATGGGGAACCCCTGATTTGATACCAGTTCGGGGCAGGCTCAGCATGTGCATGAGGGAGCTGGGGCTTGACCCAAGCTGCTACAGTACACACTCATTCAGGATTGGAACTACATCCACAGCAGCTAGTATGGGGTTGTTCAGTCAGCAGATACAACAAATTGGGTGATCGTGGTCAGGAGCATTATGGACATACGTCAGGGATATGGAGACACAGATGACTTGACAGTACACTGTCACGTGAGCTGTGGTTTCATCCCGTAAATCACAGCCACACAATCTTGTCTTTTCTTTCAGACAATGCAGCAGCGCAGGCTAGGACGGTAGTTTGGATCATCGGCCACAGCTTCAGTCACTGGGAAGAAAAGATCGCCGCACACAGTGGGTGGGGTACCCAGCTGGACAGAAATAATATGGCTTGGTAAGAGTGGTATTCGTTGGGAGCAATTGATCCCAGCTCTAATTGTGGCAAGAAATAAACACCCTTTGCTGGGAATATCAGAGATACACTTAGGGTAAAGTAAGTTTCCTAAAGCAATGGGGCTTTGGCTAAAAAAGCAGGCTAAAGCAGATCTCACATTAGTGCAGAAGTGCTTCCTGGGGGCTATGGTAGTTTGATCTGACATGTTGCAGAGACAGGTTTGGGCCACTGATAAATTTCCGGAGAGGGTAGACCGGGTGAGGAGATGAGCCAACAGTGAAATCAGGAACTGGCTGATCTGGGGGCAGGGGTGGGGAGACCATCGCACATGATGACATTTGACATTATCAGGATGAGATGTACTGGACCAACAGGTTCCATCTGTAAGACTTGAGTTGTAATTTGTTCCTTTTGGTCCTAAAAACTAATCTAGCTGAGATGATGCGAGAAGGCAGAGCAGTGGTGGTGAACCAGTCAAGTAAATCTGGAGGTTCTAGTGACAGTGGGCTGATCTAAGGGAGGTTTAAAATGGTGACAGTTAGAACATAGACTGAACAGAAATATATCCTTAAGAAATGGGTAATAGGGATGTGCGAACAGAACATGGTTCAGATGTTTGAAAATTCGTTTGTTCGACTCAAAACCCGAGTTCGGGTTCAGTTGTTTGGTTGTTCAGTTCCACTGAAATAGAAAGATGTCGGATAAAGGGGAGGAAGTTAATGTGGGACATTAGGGGGGAAAGGGGGGAGACAAGGGGAATGGAGGGGACAGATGGGAGGAAAATATGGCACAAGGGAACCTGAACAAGATAATTATAAGAGGGGAAAAAGCAGCAGGTATTGGACAATGAAAGTTTGGATAGAATTAGGCAAAAGGAGGACATAGATCTGGGGAAGTTCAAAACTGTCTCCTTAAATGTCAGAGGGCTCAATTGTTCAGTAAAAAGGACTAAACTATTGTATTTACTGAAGGTACAAAGAGCTAAAATCTTCTTTATTCAGGAGACCCATCTACTAGAGGGGGACACAATAAGACTAAAAAGTAAATTTTATAAGGCAATATATTTTGCATGTGCAAAGAAGAAATGGGCAGGTGTGGCCATTGGAATTTCCAATGATACTGTATTTGAATGTAAAAACAAAAGTAGTGGATCTGGAAGGAAGATACTTGACCTTGGTGGGGAAGCTCAGAAAAAAAGAGATGATTTTGGTAAATGTGTGTGCACCCAATGGAAAGGCAATATAATTCTATAAGGAATTACTGGGACAGATGGATAGGGTGGCAAGGGGTACAGTATTGAGGTAGGGGTTTTTCAATATTCCTCTACACAGGCTGGATCGTTCCTCAGAGCATGCACTAGAAGGATGGCAGGAACAGGTGGTGAGGCTATTGGGAGATAGAGGGATGAGAGTCCTGAGTAGATTTGTGACATCCCTGCACAGGGATTATAGGTTTTTTTTCTAGCATGCATGGCACATATTCCTGCATAGATCACATAGTCACACACACAGAGTTGGCAAAGCAATGTCATGCATGCAAAACAGTAGTGACAACGTTTTCTGATCATAATGCCCTGGTCACTCTTTTCAACTGGATACCTAACAAACTAAGTAGGGAAAGGAGATGGAAGTTTCCTAGGAGTCTGCTATCAATCAATCAATCAATCAATCAATCAACAGTTTATTTATATCCCGCCTCTCTCAAAAGACTCGAGGTGGCTTACAACAAAAACATACATCTGCTGGAGATACTTCCCACGCAGGGAATATATTATATTCTCAATATAATAAAAACAATTTCAATACATATAAATTCATACTATCCTCTCCAATCCCATCTGACCATCCCCCAATCAGGGGTGGTCCCACCCACCAAACGCCCTGCTGCCACCAGGACATTTCGGCAAACTCACACCCTCTCTCACAGGGGAAATCGCCCTACCTCACTACACATCAAAAAATACAAAATAAACATAATATTACAATATATCATTAGAAACAACAAACATATATACCCAATAATCCACGCAGGGACCAAAAATAGAAACATTTCCTTCTACCCGTTGTCATAGTCCCCGCCTTAACTTATGTCCCATTCAATCATTTCACCCACAAAAACTGGATAACTCCCATCATCGACCAACTCCCCCCCTGCTAACCCAGACATATATCTTACCACCTCTACCCCCCTCTCACAAGGGAGAGGTGGCCCCACCAACCCTGCCTCATCAATCATTACTAATTCATCCAGCTCTTCCCACTCCCCCAATTCCTGCACCAACCCCAACCATGCAACACCACCAAGACCCCCCTCCTCCTCTCCACATCCTACCCCCCTCAACTTACTTTCCCAACATACTATTCCCCCCTCACCCCCTCCTGGCCCCAAAGGGCCCCAACCTCCTACCTTAACTCCCAGCTCCTCATCCTGACAGGGATTTCTCCCCTCCTCCCCTCCAGGCCCTGAAGGGCCCCAGAGGGCTGCACCCTTTGGCCGCGGACCTTCGGCTTGCAGACACCGGCTGGCGGCCTGCGGCGCAGAAGCTTGTGCGCTCCTTAAGTGCCCCCAGGCACTTCCTGTAGCCAGCGTGGGGGGTGGGGGTGGGGTGGGGGTTTCCAAGAGTCCAAATCCCCCTCACCTGTTCCCCTTTTCTCCCCAGATGGCAGTGGGGAAACAAGCCCCTGATGGTAAGTTTGCTGCAGCCGCCGGTGCACTCCTTAAGTGCCCCCAGACACTTCCTGTAGCCAGCGTGGGGGGTGGGGCAGGGGGGGTTTCCAAGAGTCCAAATCCCCCTCACCTGTTCCCCTTTTCTCCCCAGATGGCAGCATAGACCCCACAGAAACAGGAGCAGAAGGAGGGAAAGTGAAAGCAGCTGGAGTGGCAGCAGGGAAACAAGCCCCTGCTGGTAAGCTTGCTGCAGCCGCCGGTGCGCTCCTTAAGTGGCTCCAGGCACTTCCTGTAGCCAGCGTGGGGGGGGCGGGGCAGGTTTATTTTCCCAAGAGTCCAAATCCCCCTCACCTGTTCCCCTTTTCTCCCCAGATGGCAACATGGACCACACAGCAACAGGAGCAGCAGGAACAATGGTGAAAGCAGCTGGAGTGGCATCAGGGAAACAAGCCCCTGATGGTAAGTTTGCTGCAGCCACCGGTGCGCTCCTTAAGTGCCCCCAGGCACTTCCTGTAGCCAGCATGGGGGGGGGGCAGGTTTATTTTCCCAAGAGTCCAAATCCCCCTCACCTGTTCCCCTTTTCTCCCCAGATGGCAGCATGGACCCAACAGCAACAGGAGCAGCAGGAGGGATGGTGAAAGCAGCTGGAGTGGCAGCAGGGAAACAAGCCCCTGATGGTAAGTTTTCTGCAGCTGCCGGTGCGCTCCTTCTATGCAATCAAACATATAAGGAGCAGATAATAGAAGGGTGGCAGATGTACCTGAAGGAGAATGATAGTCTTTCACGTAACCATAACAAGCTATGTCAAAGTGTTTACTATAAGTGGTGTATTGGATACCCAGGTTTCCAGTTTTGCTACTTCTCATTTAGAAGAATTTGGGGGTGGGGTGGGGTGTTTTTTTATATGAGAGAGGGGGACAAGGTGACTTGGTTAGGGAGGGATGGGCTGACCCTAGGGATGGGCGAATGCGGTTCAGAAGTTTGGAGTTCGGACTGAACTCAACCAGTTCGGTCGATCGAACTGAACTTCCGAACCGAACTCGATTTTTGAACTGAACCGAATTTCCGAACTTGGCTCTGTTCACCCATCTCTAAAAGATAATATTCCATTTAGTTCAATGGGGTTTGAATTTCTGAAATTTGTTCGGAAGTTTGGACTTCAGACTAAACTCGAATAGTTCGGTCGACCAAACCGAACTTCCAAACGGAACCAAATTTCTGAACGGAACAAAATTTCTGAACTTGGTTCTGTTTACCCATCCCTAGCTGACCCCCCTCTGTGTGAGGGAGGGGTGCAGCCCATTGGGAGGGTGGGTTCCTCCAATTGCAGAGGAGGATGGGGGGTGTTTTGGAGCAGATTGGGGGGGCTGCAGCCATAAAGGTCATCCTGGGCTGGGGGAATTATGGTTCTTCTGGGAGGCGGATTCGACCTGTGAGATGGGAACAGTTGGTGTGTTTATGTCCCGCTCACTGGCCCCCATGCAGGTGGTGAGGCGATCAGGGTTCAGGGGCTCCTGGCCTTGGTCTGATGCTGATAAATGTGAGGTCAGTGGATAACAAGTCAACTATGGTCTAGGAGTTGATCCTTTACCAGATGGCCAACCATGTGTCATGGAGACCTGGATGGAAAATGAATCAGGGCCAATATTGGCTGATCTTGTTCCAGCTGGTTACTCTGTGCAGCATCAGCCACGGCTGGAGGGACGGGTGGGTGGGTGTAACCATTATTTCTAAGGATGTCTGGTCTGTGAGGAGATTTCCTGTGTGATCTATCATGTTTCTCTGTCTGGCGTTGGATTTGACTGGAGACAGAGTGGGGATACTGCTGATATACCATGCACCCACCTGTATGGCATACTCGCTGAATGCCCTGACCGAGCTGGTGTCGGAGGTGATCTTGTGGTTCCCCAGGATGATAGTTCTGGGGGACTTCAATATCCATGCCAATGCCAATCTTGGAGGGGCGGAGTGTGAGTTCATGGCCACCATGGCAACCATGGGCCTGTCTCAGTGTATAGTGGGCCCCACACATGTTGGAGGATATACCCTGGACATGATATTTTCACAGGCATTGAGGCGGGGGATCCGTTGGTGGGGGAGGTACCAGCAGTGCCCTTGCCATGGATGAATCATCATCTCGTCTGGGTGGATATCCTGGCACACGTCGGCCCCCGGGAGGGTGTGGAACCAGTTACGTTGGTTCACTCCTGAAGGCTTATGGAACCTGAAAGGTTCCAGATAGCCCTAGGAGATGTTTCCTTGAAGGCTGCTTAATCAATTACCTCATGTCCAGGTGGAATATTGTGCTAATGGAGGCCATCAACCGTGTGGTTCAGAGGCATTCACTCCCAAATTGCTGACAACACGCACCTCCCCATGGTATACTGTGGAGCTGCAGCAGATGAAGCAGGAAAGGTGGCAGTTAGAATGACGGTGGCATCATTCGTGGGGTGAAGTTGCCCAATTGCGGCATAGAGTCTGGTGTCATACCTATGCCGTTGCAGTGCGGACAGCAAAAAAGGCTTTCTTTGTTGCCTCATTTCGTCCTCTAAGTCCCGCCCGGCTGAGTTGTTTCAGGTGGTGAGGGGGATGGTCAGTCTGACCTCCCTCTGGCTGGACATAGAACCATCAAATGCTTGCTGTGATTTGTTTGCTGACTTCTTTGAGGATAACATGGCTCAAATTCACCACAGTTTTGATGCAACATTTTTAGCAGGGAACAGGTCAGAGGCAGTAGAACCCCCTTCCTGTCCTGTTTTATGGGATGGTTTTTGGGCAGTGTCACCCTCAGATTTGGGGGATGCTCTTGGGACTGTTTGAGCCACCTATTGTGAACTAGATCCATGCCAGTTGTGGCTGGTTAAGGCTAGCCAAGAGACACTGGGGCCGCTGCTGGCAGGGATAGTCAATGCCTTCCTTGGGGAGGGCAGGGTGCCAGGATGTCTCAAGGAGTAAGTAGTGCGGCCCCTGCTCAAGAAACCATATATGGACATTGAAGCCCCTGCCAGTTATTGGCCATTCTCTAACCTTCCCTTTTTAGGGAAGGTTACTGAATGGGTGGTGGCTCAGCAGCTTCAGGGGCATTTGGACTGGGTTAATTTTTTCAATCCCTCACAGTCGGGCTTTAATCCGGGTTATGGCATGGAGACTGTGCTTGTGGCCTTGGATGATGAGCTCTCCCATGAGTTGGACTGGGGTCGTTTGACCCTGTTGATCCTGTTAGATCTCTCAGCTGCATTTGATACCGTTGATCATGAGATGTTGGTGATTCGGTGCAGGACCGGCCAGGAATTGGTGGGACTGTTCTTTAATGGTTCCGCTCTTTCCTGTGATGCTGGGGGAGTTTTCATCTCCCCCCCAGGGCCTCACGTGTGGAGTACCGCAGGGTTCCATCTTATCCCCTCTCTTGTTCAATATGTACATACAGCCTCTGGGAGAGGTTGTTAGGGAGTATGGAGTGAGATGTCATCAATATGCTGATGACACCCAGCTACAGCTCTCATTTTCCTCCAACTCAGGCCCAGCAGTCTCAGTGCTTACCCAGTATTTGTCCACTGTGGGGGATTGGATGAGGTTGAGCTGCAGGAGGCTAAATCCTGACAAGACGGAGGTGATGGTTTTGGGGAGTACTGAGGAAGTGGTGGCCCTCATCACTGATGGGGTACGGCTTCTCCTGGTTTCTCAGGTCCAGAGTCATGGACCCACAGCTCCACCAGGTGGCAGTTGTGGCAAAGGGAGCATTGTACTAGTTACATCTGGTGTGTTGGCTTAGGCTGTATGTCTCAGACACGGATCTTGCCACAGTCATCCATGTTTTTATTACCTTGAGACTGAATTACTGCAAAGCGCTCTAAATGGGGCTCCCTTGGTGCTGGTTTGGAAGCTGCAGCTGGTGCAGAATGATGCAGGCCATCTCTTGATGGGGACGGGCCAACGCGAGCATATTATATTGGTGCTTCGCTCTTTGGATCCCAATAGGTTTCCAGGCCCAATTCAAGGTGTTGGTGTTGAACTTTAAAGTTCTAAATGGCTTGGGCCCCACCTATCTGCAGGACTGCCTCACCCTCCAGGTCCTGGAATGACCCCTGCAGTTGGCTGGGGTGCCCTCCTCGAGGTCCCCTGAGTTTCCCGGGTGTCCACTATAAGGAGGGTGTTCTCCGTGGCTGTGTCAAAGCTAAGGAACTCCCTCCTGTCAGAGATCTACTGGGCTTCCGACCTCCCCTGTTTCTGCAGACAACTTAAGACTTGGTGTTCCGCCAGACCTTTCCCGAGGGAGATGGGGTGGGTTAGGGTAGGTGGGGATGAGATTTTTTATTGCTTTTTTTCTAATTGTAATTATCATTGTTTATTTTAATGTTTTTAAAGATTTTTAAATGTTGTGAGTCACTCTGAGATGCCTGAGGCAGGAGGGGGCGTCATGTAAATATTACGATAGATAAATAAATAAATAAATAAATAAATACTTTCTACTGCCAGTTGTATAGCATGCCATAGGTCACAAGAAAGGAAAATAACAGAAAGGAAAATTGATTCCATGGCCTAGTCTGAAATATGAACACTGTAAATCTGTGATGGATTTTATCCAAAGTTCGGTTGGAAAAGTAAATCTTAGACATGAGTAAACTCTATAAGGAATCCCTCTCTTTCAGCTGGGCACTTCCTAGGCAGTCCATTTGATCCAGTATTGCTTTCAGCAAACACAGCACACAATATGCCCAAAAAATGTCACCTGTTTTAAAGGTTATGGCTTCTTTTTCCATACCATTGCCAATTAACAAAACACCTACTATTTGGGGTCCAAAACCCCCCATATATATATATATATATATATGTATATATATATATATGTATATATATATATATATATATATATATATATATATATATATATATATATATATATTATAATTTGAATTGCTAAAAGACAGGTCAGTTTAAAATTGTCAGTTTTTAGTTCTGTGCTGAAAGATGTTTATTAAACATGTTCTTTCTTATCTATTTGTTCGCCGTACTCCTGGAAAACCCTGTTTTCTTGGTTCCTACATTAAATTCTGTAAATGTTTTTAACCTATTCACTTTTAGGAGATATTCTCCTAAAAGTGAATAGGTTAAAAACATTTACAGAATATATTTCTGTAAATATTCTCCTAAAAGTGAATAGGTTAAAAACATTTACAGAATTTAACGTATTAACCAAGAAAACAGGGTTTTCCAGGAGTACAGCCAACAAATAGATAAGAAAGAACATGTTTAATAAACATCTTTCAGCACAGAACTAAAAACTGACAATTTTTTAACTGACCTGTCTTTTAGCAATTCAAAGACTGAAATGGGCCTACTTTTCAGAACTTTTCAGAACCTCCCCCTATTGATTGGCTAGCTTAATTTGTAAGTAAAATATAAAAATAAAAATTGATTGCTGAGGCGCAAGCCTGCCACAGAAGCCATGCTGTCTTCCCCAGAGCTTATCAAAGCAGGGAACTGAATCCTAGTCTCAACTAGTAACCCAACTACTAGACCAAAGGGATGGGCAAATGCAGTTCGGATATTCTGAGTTCGAACCGAACTCGATCTGTTCAGATGTCCAAACTGAACGTCCAAAGGTAATACCTGCAATTTAGCGCATTGTGTTGGGTACCGGGCAGACTACTTGCTTGCTGGTTGACTGATTAGTAAAAACATCAATATCTATTTACCAGTTTACTAAATACCTATCAGTAAATAGGTTCAGAAAAATAGCAAAAAATATAGGTGTGAAACTCAAAAGATCAGGATGAAACTAGAAAAATTGGTACCATAAGTCAGTATTCCTGGATCGGAAGTCAGAAAATCGGAACATCAGGCACTGATTAGTACCTAAAGGTGATGGGTTTGGTCAGGTACTGGAAATTCAATGGGCTTACCCATTTTTGCGGGGACTTTTTTCATCTCAAATGATGACCAGTTCAGGGGGGCAGAAAAGTCATTAATAAAAGTCACGTAAATCATCAAAGTTTTTTTTCTGTCTTTTATTTCCAGTCATGAAATGGCTAATATAAGTCGGTTCCTGGTATAGCAGGGGTATCCTCCTCAGGGCACAAGTCTTTCCAGGGTTAGTCCCAAGAAGTCATCCCACACAGGATCTTAACTTCAAAATGTCCTTTTATTCAGTGTTCCACTAGTCTATAACATTTATGTATATATAAGTCCACTTTACTCACAGGCTCATCTGGCCCGCCACGATCCCTCCTGAGCCAGTGCAAACCGTTCAGACTTTGAGAATATGGAAACTTGGATGGTGTTGCTTGAGTTAGCCCTTATCTCTGGGCTGCTTCGATTCTGCAGCAGAGCTCCCCCTGAGCTCTTCTGCCTGCAAGTAGCACCTGCTTAACCATTGCGGGTGATACCCTCTTAAAGTGTCAGTGTCCCATTTAGACTGTGCCCTGCCACACCTGGTCTTTCACATTTCGTAGTGCAAACTCCCACTGGGAATATTCATGAGGCTTTGCCCCCTCCTTGAATTTAAAGGCCGAGCCCTGTAAACCTCCCCCCCCCAAAAAAAACAAGCCCTGCTATTTTCCAAAGGGAGAAGTTTCTTAGGGAAGAAATGTAATCACTAATTTAAAAAAAATTAGGTAAAAACAAATATGCAGGTGGCGCAGGTCTCTGACGCAGACCAGGGCAGAAAACTGTCTGCCCGTTCCCCAGATTGGCAAACAGAATGAAACAAATGTGCCCATGACCCAGGTGGCTGGAGAGCTGTCACAGCTTCTTTTTGGAGAAGTTGCAAGACCTGGCTGTTCTGCCAGGCATTTGGTGGAGGAGAAGGGTGATGGGGTGGTGTGGGAGGATGGGTTAGGGTGGATTGGGGTGGGTAATTTTAATATCCCTCTTTTATGGGTTTTTTAATATTACTGTTATGCTTTTATGGATTGTAAGCTGCCACAAGCTGCCTGTGGCAGGAGGGATGGAGTACTAAGACATTTAAAAAAAAATCAAAAAATCATCACCCCCAATGCCCTCGCTAAGGCGACAAATGTTCAGGTGACTGTCTCTGCCCTGCTCCCAGCATCCCATGCCCTGCCATGACAGGCAGCCATGGTGACTAGCCATGGTGCACAGCCATGGCAGCCCCTGCCTAAGGTGGGGATGGCAGGGCCAAACAAACAGACTGGCCCACATTGGCTCTGGGGAATGTCTTTGACCCAGTCTGGTTCAGCTACCTATCCACCTGGGCCAGTCACGTGCCAACATCTATGGGTCCACAGCAGGCCAACACAGGGCAGTACCACATTTAGTTTTTTACTCTGTTACCAATTTTGCTCTCACTCTATGTTCAAATTCTTTGTTACTGCCAATAGAGGTCCCCTGCACAAAAAAGTACTGTTTATAAAATAGACATCTGCAGTGCAAATAAAGCGTCTAGATTGGAGGATGTTGCCATTAATGTAAGTGCTTCAACTATGAACATACAACTTCTTTGAACTATTTGCTAGAGTGCCACAAGCTTTGTTAGGTGTTTTATAGAGTTTTAGTGGATGGGGTAATGACATTTCTATTTATTTATTTATTTATTTATTTAAAATTTATATCCCGCCCCTCCTGCCCACAGGGCAGCCCGGGGCGGCGAACAACATTTCATTTAAAACAATAATAAAATTTTTAAACAATTAAAAATACACTACATGGGGAAAACCCCCATCCCTATCCCCAGCCCCACCCCACCCCTACCCCCCGCCAAAAGCCTGACGGAACAGCCAGGTCTTACATATACGCCGAAACAGCAGGAGAGTGGGCACCAGCCGAGCCTCTTCTGGAAGCGAATTCCACAGCACAGGGGTGACCACCGAAAAAGATCTAACATCGGTGGCCACCCACCTCACCCGGGGAACCTCCAAAAAGGCTCCCACGGATGATCTCAAGGGTCGCACAGGTACATGGGGAGTGAGGCGATTCCGCAGATAGGCTGGGCCT
The DNA here is from genome assembly GCA_003113815.1 of Sphenodon punctatus. Lineage (NCBI taxonomy): Eukaryota > Metazoa > Chordata > Lepidosauria > Sphenodontia > Sphenodontidae > Sphenodon > Sphenodon punctatus. The sequence continues at coordinate 158,188 of QEPC01005870.1, forward strand.
AGGCCATGAAGGGCTTAAAAGGTTAAAACCAACACCTTGAACCTGGCCCGGTGCTTTATAGGCAGCCAGTGCAGAGCCCGGAGCACTGGTGTCATGTGCTCCCTGCGACCCGCCCCCGTCAGGAGACGGGCCGCGGCATTCTGCACCAGCTGCAACCTCCGGACCAGCTTCTCGGGCAGCCCCACGTAGAGCGCGTTGCAGTAATCCAGCCTCGAGGTGATGAAGGCATGGATGACAGTGGCGAGGTCGGAGTCTGAGAGATACGGCCGAAGCCGCCGGACAAGATGTAACTGCCGAAACGCACTCCCCGCTGCTTTCAAAAACTTACTAATATTTCAACTGATAATTACTGAATTTCTATATTTATGGCAAACAAAGATACATATAGATATTAGTATGATGTGATATTCATGATGAACCAGTTTTCCATAAGCACAGAAACACGGCAATTCTCATTAGCACAAACTTTTATATTTTGAAGGCAACATCATTACTCCCAAGACATGTTTTTGTAAGAATAATTTAATTAAAAGAGCATTGCTTGTCCTGAGAAATGTTCCAAATTTACCTTCACAATTAGCTAACTTTGTCAAAGTACATTTTACAAACTGCCCTGTACTGAGCTTAGGGATACCTAGGGAATGTGGAGATATTTTTATTTTGTTATCTTGGGAAAATGAAAAGCTTTAAATGGTGAACACTATTACAGGAAGAAAATGAAGCTGTTTGCTTTTTTTAAATCAAATCAAATTAAACCTATTTATTTGGCATGACCATTGGTCTTTGCCTTAAGTCAGAATCATTTAAAATGTATACAAAGTAATATACTTCATGAATAATAAAACATAATATTCTTAAACAATTTGACCCCCCGCAAAAAAGGGTCAAATAATACTAATGAACAATATTTAACAAAGAATTCAAAAAAGCATAACAACTGCTGATCATATTCACCCTGCGCACATACAGGTCCATGCCATTCAATCCATTCCCAATTTCCAGTGTGTTACCGTTTCAAACAATTTCAAGGGGAACATTCAATCTGTTCCCAATTTCCAGATTATTACCATTACAAATAATTTACAAGGGAACAGGGGGACAGAAGAGTAGATAGTAAGGAGGGAACCCTTTAAGGGCCATCATAAGGTCTTGCGGACCAGAACCATACATGGATGAAGATGCTTAGAGAACCAGATTTTGACAATTTGTACCGCGGGATTGAAGAAAGTTTTCTCTTACAATGAAAGCCTGCAAGAGGAACTTAGCTACCTTGGCAGAAACCTCAGGAGATGAATCTTCTAATAAAAACTTCTCGAGTTCAAAAGTAGTTCTACCGGGCCGTTTTTCCAAAAGCTGTACAAGTCAATGCTCCCTTAAGGTATCATACATATAATAACAAGTTTATTATATGTATGATACATATTGCAGTGTATTAAGATGTGACCCACGGTTTCAATTTCCAAATTGTCAAACGGGCACAACCACATAGCAAAAGGCACAGCAGACAAGCGACCCTCTAAGAGCCTTGATGGCAGAGCATTCATCCTAGCAGAGAAAAAAATATACCTTTCCCTATATGAGGTAAATGAATAAGGATAAGGTGCCATAGTCCCTCTGGGTGGCACCAAGCACTGAAAATTAATCAGAGATCAAAATATCGCCACTGAGGTCTTTCTGCCTATCTAAATCTTCAAGGCGAGAAAATATTTTGGATTTTCCAGCTTCGAAGGATTTATTTGAGAAATAAGCGGGGGGAAATCCTATCTGGCATAAGACAGCAATCACCTTCTTTCTCTATGCCTATCTTGTTGGAACAAAGCAAACAATCCTCCTGCAAGAGGCTTCTCAGTTCTTAACCACAAACTCAAAGTTTGTTTCCATATCAAGCATCTAACAGATGGTTGACCCAGTTCAAGCCTAAGGGCAGCTGATGGGACACAATTTATGGCTTTCAGTAAGGTTCAAAAAAAATTGGTCTGAACAACCCCAAGGTTATCCTGACCTCCAAGAAGAGTGCTCAAACTGCTGCCCCATACAGTAATTGGGCCATCACCTTGGCACCAAAAACTCTTAAAGCAGGGGGGATCACCCCTCTCTTGCAGGAATAGAAAAATCTGAGGATGGCTGCCAAGGAGCCCTTGGATCTCAACATTGCGAATTTTAGATGGAATTTCCACCCTCCTTTTGAGGAAAAGATCAGACCCAAATACTTATACTGTCAGACTTGTTCAATCTGTTGGTTCTTTATATACCAAGATAACTTTGTAGCAGATTTTGAAAACATCATTACTTTGGATTTACCGCAATTAATTGATAAATGGTTTAAATCGCAATAAGTGGCCAAAGCCACAAGATGCCTTTTAAGGCCTAGCTGAGTTTATGACAGCAATACAGTGTCATCTGCATATAACATACAGCCTATATGGTGGGAAGCTAATTTCGGCGGGGGAAACTTCTGATTGGCCATGACAGGGATGAGATCATTTATGAAGATGTTAAATAGGGAAGGAGCCAAGACACAGTCCTGTCTTACTCCAGTAGTAGCAGGGATATTGCTAGTAAGGGTACCCATATTGTTTACTCTAATAGCCATTAAAGTATTTGCATATAAAGCCTTAATTAATTGAAGCAGATGTAAGTCTATATGAGCTCTCTCCAATTTCTTCCAAAGAATTCTCCGATCAATAAGATCAAATGCTGATCGGAGATTGATAAAGGCTGAAAATAACTTGATTCAGATGAGAATATTTGCTAATCAAAGGGTCCAAAACTAAACAGTGATCGATAGTCGAACATCCAGATTGGAAGCCTGCTTGTTCAGGGCAAATAATTTTGCACTCTACCATCCAATCGTTCAGATGGAGCAGCAAATGTTTGGCATATAATTTGCTGATCACTGATAACAGACTAATAGGGCAGTAGTTACTCGGATCTTCCCTATCACCCTTTTTATAGAATGGAATCACTATCACCCTCCCCCAGCCGGTATTACTCCTGAGCTATCTATAGCATTGAAAAGAGCCACCAGAATAAGAATCCACCAGTCTCGGAATCTCTTAATAAACTCTTGAAACAAGGTCAAAGCCAGGGGCCTTATTTTTTTAAAATGAAAAATAAGAATGCTTCTCCTTGCTTTTTAGAAAGACTTTCAAAGTATTATCTGATTAGAAAAAAGCAAAAATTATTCAATATAAATTTTCAAAGGTGGTAAAATTTTGCAAAGATATTTGTTTTTTAAAAAAAGGAGTGGGGGATGAAAAAAATAATTCCAAATATTTAAAAGTGAAAATAAGTATTTTTTTCCCTCAAAAAGTCGAGTACATTAAAAATTTTCATAGCATTTCTAGGTTATAAACTGGGTTGGATTGAAATGATAGGGATAGGCAAAAGTGGTTCGGAAGTTTGGAGTTCGTCCCATACTCGGCCTGTTCAGACGATCGAACTCAAACCCGAACCCACCGAACTGAACCTGATTCAGAACTCCGAAACGACTGAACATTTCGGTCGCTTTGAATCACGTTCGGGTGAGTTCGGGTGAGTTCGGGTGGCAAAAATGTGTTACTGGAAGACAAAACATGAGGAGCAGACTTCCAGATACCAGGGGTGGAGAAGTTTGGAAAGCAGCCAGCCTACCAAATCACCATCCCTTTTCTCCTCAGACCACTGGCTTTGCAGTCTGTGATTGGACATGGTGGGGGGGGGGCTAGTTTGCACAGAGCCAATGGGGCTTGTGGTCAGGAGGGTGAAGCAAGTAACAAAACTCATTGCCCTCCCCCCTGCCAACACCTTCTGAGCTAGTAATTGTCCCTGAACAGCAGGCCTTTAAGAAGGCTCCCTCTCTCAATCCATTGCAATCCTCCTCCTATTTCACCCATCCAACCCATCTACCTCCATATTATCATTTATTTAGCTTAGATTAGACAGATTTAGGTGTAATTTTTTGTTTTTACCACTCCCTGTGTTGAATCTTCCTTCCTCGCTCCCCCTTCCATTGAATCCTTTCCCTCTATATATATTCCATCCCTGATTCCCTTCCCCTGTTTTTGATTCATTTTGAGTAGCATTAGATTGATTTAGCTTTCATTTCAGTTTTGTACCCCTCTCTGTGTTCTTTGTGTTCTCCCATCCCATATATATCTAGATATCTAGATATCTAGACAGACAGACCGATAGATATTAGATTAGAGATATTTGTAGGAGTTAGCTGAGATAAAGATAGTGTTTAGAGATTTAGTAGTGTTTGTAGGAGTAGGTACTTGTACTTATTAGATAATCCATTTAATTTATAGCAGTTAGATTTAGTGTAGATATATATATCCACTACAGAGTGGATATATATATATATATAAAATATTAGATAAAACATTTTAAAAAATTAAAAAATTAAAAACAATATAAAAACATTATTTTGGAGGGAGAAATGGAGAAAGGAAGGAGAGGCCATTCTGCTGCCCGTAGGGGAGGCAAATCGGCATGTTCCAGAGGTGGGCGGGGCCATGCCAGGGGAGTGGCAGCAGGCAGCAGCCCGAGCACATCACCGCGCCACAAACTCAGCAGGCCTGCTTTAGGGCAACAAGCTTCAGTGTCTCACTGTCGCCTCCTGGCAGTGCCCTCCTCCACTGTCACTTAGGGCACTGGAAGGTCTTCAGGACTTGAGGCTGCATCTGTCTCTGAGGCTGCTGGTGCTGGAGCAGGTGCTGCTGCTTCCAATGTTCCTCCAGAGCCACCAATGCCCTCCACTGTCGAGGCAATCCCCAGAAGTCCAGAGCTCGTGGATCCCACCCTGGCTGGTGGAGACAGGGCCTGATCCCCGGGGAATGGCAATAGGGAGAGGAACATCAGCAGCAGCACTAGAAGATAAAGAGGGGGGCACAGGGAGAGTGCCAGCAGCATGGCGGGTACGGGCAATCTAGCCTCAGGGTCCCAGTACTCCCCTTCATGGGATGTCACCATGATCATGGACAGTGAGTCAGGGGCAGACACTAGTGCTGCAGAGGAGATGTCTGGAGCTGAGACGATGGCTGAGCTTCCTCCCAGAGCTGTATTGCCAGTGCCACCAAGTTCTTCCCCTCCCAGCAGTGCTGGCAGCAGTGCATGCCCTGGGGTGGGCCAGAAGGCAGGAGGGGGGAAAAAATCCTCAGTCTGGGATCATTTTAAGCTGCTGCGGGCAGATGATCCCAAACAGATGCAGTTCACTTTGTGCAATAAGCTGGTGAAGCATGAGCAAGTGCTCGCCAACCTTGGGACAACTGCAGTGGTGAGCCTGAAGTCATGCCACAGTGCTCTGATGCTATGTGGGAAGGCAGGGGAAGTGGATGCCAGCGGGTTCCCGACTGCAGCAGCCAGTTGCCAGGCTCCTTCAGTGGGCAAGCATCCTGTACCAACTGCTGCTGCCTCTAGCAGGAAGAGCAGAATGGGGACAGAACAACAGCAGGAGCCTTGCCAGCAGCATCAGTCCACTATGGAGGAGCTGGGGTGGGGGCAGCTGCCAAGGCCATCGGGTGCTGGAGGGTAGCATGACTTCTTTCAGCAGAAAGCCAAGTGCCTGTTGGCTGGGATGATTGCACTGGATGGGCAGTCCTTCTCAATTATAGAGGACAAGGGCTTCCAGCAGCTGATTTGATTCCTGGCCCCCCAGTTTAAGCTGCCTTCCCACTCCACCCTGACTGTGGTACCACAGCTGTACAGAGCTTTAAAGGAGCAGGTGAGGGAGTAGCTAGCAGGGGTTGGGGGGGCATTTTTCACTTCACCACCAACCTGTGGTCCTCCAGGAATGCCCAGCACACCTACCTGGCAGTGACTGTACACTGGAGGAAGGACTTGCCAGAGGCAGTGCTTGGCAGTGGCAGGAGGAGTCCTGAAGCAGGGTATAGGTGGGCTCTGCTTCAGACACAAGTAATGGACAGCTCCCACACCTCAAAGAACCTTGAGGCAGCTCTGGCCACCATGGTGAGGGAGTGGGTCACACCAGGCGCAGCCTTCGACAAGGGATGTGTGGTCACAAACAACGTGGCCAATATCATAAAGGCAGTCAGTGACGGGGGCTTCACAAGCATCCCTTGTGCCACACAAACCCTCCATCTTGTGGTCAAAGACACTCTGGGCTTGGGGGATAAGGGGATTGGGTAGGGCACCCTTAGATCCCTGGTCGACTGGGGGAGGAAGCTCACGTGTTTCTTTAACTGGAGCATGAAGGACAGCGAGCTCCTCCGGGAGAAGCAGGCCGAGCAAGGGTCTCTGGTGCACCAGCTGGTCCAAGATGTCTCCAGCAGGTGGAATTCCACCTTCCAGATGCTCGAGCGGTTTCTTTAGCAGAAATCCACCCTGCATCAGGTGGAACTGGAAAGAGACATTGCGACACCTCGAGGGTACAACAGGGAGGAATGAGAGATTCTTGCTCAGACGGTCTTCATCCTGAGACCATTCCTGGACGCGACGAAGACTGTGAGCAGCTCCACCACCACCCTCAGACAGGTGATCCCACTGGTCAATAGCCTCCACAGGAGCATGGACGAGATTCTCAGGGGGCGGGATTGTGGCCCTGCGGACAGGAAGATGTCCAATGAGGCACTTGACCTGCCGCAGAAGCTGAAGGCGGGACTGAGTGCGAGCCTATTCCTGCACTGGGAGGAATATGTCCTGGCAGTCATGCTGGACCCCAGGATCAAGGGCAGCAGGGCACTTGAGACAGTGATCTATGACCTCCAGAAGAGTGCGCTGGTGCAGAACGTCTGGCAGGGAGAGCGGACTATGCAGCAGGATGCCCTTGTGGATGTCGGGAGTGGGATCAGCGACCACTTCCAACCATCTGGGTCTATCTCTTCCCCGAGCCCTAGTTGTAGCAGGAGGACCAGCAGCTGGGTGAGCAGCAGAAGCAGGACCCCTATTGCCAGCAGCTCCTCCTGTGTGCAGGCCACTCTGGGGAGCATGGGGCCGTGCACAAAAGGGCAAGCAGCATGGCTGAGGGTAGTGGGGCAGGTGGTGCCCACCCAGATCTACCAGAGGGAGTATGATGGCGCCTCAGCAGCAGTGGAGACCTACCTGGAGGAAGAGCCATGCATTGATCCTAGAAGCGATTCCTTGGCCTACTGGGCCAGTAAGGCCAACGTGTGGCCGGCCCTGTCTAAAGTGGCCAAGGGTATCCTGTCCTGCCCACCAACCAGTGTCCCCAGCGAGTGGGTGTTCTCTGTGGTGGGGGACATTTGCTCCCCGCACCGCTGAGACTGGGGGCCAAGTTCGTGGAGCAGTTGCTCTTCCTGAAGGTCAACCTCCCTCTGCTGGGATTCCCTGAGCTGCCCCTGGACAAAGGGTGATGCTGCAGTGGCGCACGCCATCCCATGCCAGGGGCAGTATTGGAATGGGGCTCCTCCTCAATCTGGGCTAGGGCTACTCCTCCTGTGCTGCTGAGGTGCTGTTCCTCCCTCCCAATGCCTGGCACTCGCCCTGCCTCTGTCTCTCTCTCTCTCGCTCTCACTCACATACTAGACGACCTCGACCGCCTTATCTGATTGTCCTCATGATGTAGGGTGATATTGGGAGACAAACTGTAAGCTTTCCAGCTGGCCTGTGGCTACACGATCTCGGCCTGCCACCTATGTGATGCTGACTGGCTCTCGGTCTCTTGTGCTGCAGTTTTTGCTAGCCTATCTGAGTGCCCTCCTGCCAATGTCCTGGTCTGCCTGCCCTACTGCCTCCGATGCCACTCTGCCTGTCTGCCCGCCCAGCTTGCTGAAAAGCTCAAAGCCTGCGTGGTGATGCTACTGCCAATGGCCCCCAAGCCTATATGCAGTCTGTGCCAAGGGTTCTGTACCCTGGCAACCAATGCCTGCTGATGCTAGTGCCAAGTTCCCCAGGCCAGGCCTATATGCTGTCTGTGCCATGGCTTCAAGAAACAGCCACTCCAGCCCCAGGACCCACCATCAGGGCTCTGGGGCCTACATTACTGGCAGGGAGGGCTGTGTTCAATATCTAGAAGCTTCCACTCTAGCCCCAGAAAATCCTGCCCTCTTTGGGGTGCTAGGGATGGCAACTAGAAAGACCCTGGCTGGGACGTTCAAATCCTGCCCTCCTTGGGGTGCTGCCAGGGAGGGATAGCAATGGAGAGACCATGGCTGGCACGTGCAAATCCTGCCCTCCCTGGGGTGCTAGGGATGGAAACTGAAAAGTCCCTGGCTGGCATATGCAAATCCTGCCCTTATTTGGGGGTGCTGGGTAGGGAAAGAAACTAGAGAACGGAGACCCTTCCTAGGGATGGCTGGCAAGCACATATTTGGGTAGGGGTGCACTCGGGCTCATGCATGACTAATGGAAGTGCCCCTCACAGTACAGTACCCTCTCTCTCTGTGGCAGACATCTGCTGCTACCTGCTGATGCCCACTGTGTGTGCCTGACTGATGCCCACAACCCATGCACCCGACCGCTCGCCAGTGAGCTTGCTCTAACGGATAGAGTCTTTATTGTCCTCCAAGTAAAAAAAGTTTACAAACCTGGCAGCACCTCATGTGTCTGCCACTTGCTCCTCATCAGAGGAGCTGGCCACCACCACCGAAGGTCCAGGGGCTGGGAAAGTTACCTCTTACTCCACCACATCCTCCAACACCACCAGCACTGGGAGCACCACGTTGGCCCCCAGGTGTGGAATTAAGGCAACAATTTTCTTCATTTAAAAAACAACAACAACAGCCACTCCGACCAACACACAGATCAAAACCCACCAACTCTCACCAACCAGCCAAACCAAACACAAACAGCCAAAACACATTAAACCAAACAGCCAGCCAGACAAACAAACACTCTCTCTCCACACAGGGCCACACGCACTCGAATTTCCAGTTTCCGGTGTGATCATGGGATCTTGCGATACCTTTTCCGAATGCCCAAACCAAACCAAACCGAACATGACCGAACAGAACACCTGAACCCGAACTTGGTGACAGACCTGAATGCCCAAACCAAACACCCGAACTGAACCGGACCGAATTGAACAACCGAACCTGAGCTGCTATCTTTTTGCACATGCTATGTAATTATTAATATTGCCAATCAAAATTTCTTTAATTTTTGTCACTCTTGCACACCACTAAGTCAGCATTAAATCAATGTCTTGGGAGATAGTCTCACTCCCCATGTGCCCATTCGATCCTTGAGATCGTCCGTGGGAGCCTTTTTAGAGGTTCCCCGGATGAGGCGGGTGGCCACCGATGTTAGATCTTTTTCAGTGGCCTCCCCTGTGCTGTGGAATTCGCTCCCGGAGAAGGCTCGGTTGGCTCCCACTCTACTGCTCTTTTGGCGTGTATGTAAGACCTGGCTGTTCCGTCAGGCTTTTGGCGAGAGGTAGGGGTGGGGTGGGGGGTTTTCCGCCACATATTGTAATTTTAAATTGTTTTTAAAATGTTTATATTTCATTGAATGTTGTCACCGCCCCGGGCTGCCCTGAGGGCAGGAGGGGTGGGATATAAATGTTAAATAAATAAATTAAATAAATAAATAAGCCTGATTAACAGAATTCTTCAGTTGTGCATATGTTGATTTAGGCCATTTTCAGACCTCCCCCCCCCCACACACGCATGTGGGAGTACGTCAGGGATGCATTTTAGTGCCCTTTTTGTTTAATTTTTTCATTAACAACTTAGTTCCTTCTGTTAGAAGGATTCATTTTTGCCCACCTAAACTTGCAAATTGCTTTATAGGAATACCCTTATATGCGGATGACGCCGTTTTACTGTCACAAACGCAGCAAGGGTTGAGGAAACAATTATGTGCCTTAGAAGGCTATTGTCAGCAAAACAAATTTCAGATTAACTAGGTCAAAACTAAAGTTTTAGTGTTTGGCAGGGAGAAGAATGTTTATAGATGGCTTCTGGGGGACCATTATATCCAACAGGTTTCTCAGTATTGTTATCTGGGGATAATTTTTCAGAATACAGGTAGCTGGTCTAAGCAGTTCACAATGGCAGTAAAACAAGCAAATTCCACCAGAGGTGCTATACTAAGGTTCTTCCACTGGAAGGGTAAGAGGAAGGTGGTGATGGCTTTGAGTGTTTTTAATGCCAGACAAGGGCCCAGATCTTATATGGGGCAGCAGTATGAGTGGTGATTCATCCATACAATTTGGATCTTATCCAACCGTTCAATTGGAATTGGCTCAAAGGAGCTGGAACATTCTAGTATTAAAGTATGCTCTCCAGTTATGGTTGAGCTCCAATCTGGAGCAGCTGGGTCTCTTTACATATTTAGCACAGGATTCTTTTTTCTCTTCCTGGTTTAAGATAATGCTCCACCAAATCCAAAGGTTAGGTTTTTCCCCTCTGGATTGCCTGTTGAGAGGCTATGAGGTAGTAAAGAATGAAATCTTTACTAGATTAAATGACACCTTTCAGCAAATGGAAGTAGCCGCTGTTAGAACAACTTCCTCCCTGGGGACGTATGGGGTATTTATTCCAGTTCAGGGGAAGATGTCACTTTACTGAAACTACCATCTGACTCCAATGCAGGCTAAGTTATTTTTATTAGCAAGACTCAATGCACTTCCAACTATGCTTCTTGAAGGGCGTAGAAAGGTAATACCCTTTGAGCTGCATTTGTGTCCATTTGACCAAACAGATGTTGAAACAGTGGGCCATGTCTTGTTTGAATGCAAATTACATCAAAACTTAAGGGACCAATGTCTTTCTTCATTGTTGGCTAGGTACGAGGGTAGAACTACATCAGAGCTTTTGCTGATTTTTTTGGCGGACCAAGATCCTGGTCACACAATAGCAGTTGCTAAATTTCTGACCCAGATTTTTAGATTAAGGTATAATTTTCTTAAGTTTAAATATTTAAATTCTATATAATTGGGGGTTATTTTGTGTTACTATAGGATTCAAACTGTGTAAATCAAATTCTGCTATGTGTAGGATACTTTACTTTGGAAATGGATTTTATTTGTATCTGTTCTTTGGGTTTCATAATAATACTAAATGTTTTTGTATGCTTTGTATCTAATATTGACTATGACCATATGGTTATGCTTTAAATAAATTACTACTACTACATTAAATTTTGTCACTCTTGCACACCACTAAGTCAGCATTAAATTAATGTCTTCAGTTGTGCATATGTTGATTTAGGCCATTTTCAGACCTCGTCCCACGCACATACTTTGGCTGTGGGAGGGAATGCACATGCCAGGATATGCATGGGGTTTGGCGGGTCTGAAAGCCCTCCCGTGTACCATTGGTGGCAAACACAAGCAAAGATACAGACCTGGAATGAGGAGGGGCCTCACATAGGCAGGGAGAGTCAAAAGTAAAATTTGGGTCACTGGGGCATGGAAATTATGGTGACAGGGATGCCAGAAAGGTAGAAGTGGGGGCCACAGTCAGAGAGCTGCATAGGAAAAGGACGAGTATTGAGGAAGGGAGGCAGGAATAGAGCTTATTAATTATTATAAGCATTTGTGTAGCACCAGCTGTGTACCTGGTGCTTACAGAACAATAAGAATGATGCGGTTCCTGCCTATGGCTTACAATCTAATAGACATGGAGGGGACATAGGGAGAGACAAGGGATAAATAACATTCAAGCAGATGCGAGGTCTCAGGTGCACGTGCTTGGCTTAGTTGCAGTTAGACAGGAGTCTGCGGGGAGGGCAGACAGTAAAAAAGGAAAGGAAAGTTTTAACAAACATCAGGAAAGCATCAAGGAAGAGGTGGATTTTGAGGAGGGATTTGAAGGTGCGGAGGGAGGGGGCAAGCTGGATGTGGGCAGGGAGGGAGTTCCAGGTATGGGGGGAAGGAAGGGAGAAGGGGCAAAGGTGGTTAGGGGAGCAGGGGAGATGAGGAAGAGTGATGGAGGGGACAGAGGAGGAGCGGAGAGTTCATGCAGGAGTGTTTAAGGAGACTAGGGCTGAGAGGTAAGGGGGAGCCAGGTTGTGAAGGCATTTATAAGTGATTACCAGGAGTTTGTGAAGGATGCATTTGGGAAGGGGGAGCCAGTGAAGAGAGGAGAGGAGAGGCTGCACGTGGTCGAATCGACGGACTGAGTGGATGACCCTAGCAGCGGAGTTTTGGATGGAGATAAGGGGGGACAGGTGAGAGAGGGGGAGGTCAGTATGGAGTAGGTTGCAGTAGTCAAGGCAAGAGAGGACCATGGCGTGAACAAGGGTTTTGGCAGAGGAGACAGAGAGAAAGGGGCAAATCCGAGCAACGTTGTGGAGGGTGAAGCAACAGGACTTGGCAACAGAGTTGATTTAAGGTTTAAAGGAAAGGTGAGTATCGAAGACGAAGGCCAAGCTATGGGCTTGGGGAATGGGACAGATGGTGACCCCATCAATAAGGATGGACCAGGAAGAGTGAGAAGAAGGGTAGGGAGGAAAGATAAGGAGCTCAGTCTTAGCCATGTTTAGCTTGAGCTGATGATAGGACATCCAGGCGGAGATATCAGAGAGAGAACTGATGAGGCGAGCTTGGACAGGGGGGTGGGGGTGGAGAGATAGAGTTTAGTGTCATCAGCATAGAGATGATATTGGAAGCTGTGGGAGGTAATGAGTTTGCCAAGGGACAAGGTGTGGATAGAGAAGAGCAGAGGACCCAGGACAGAGCCTTGGGGAACCCCAAACAAGAGGGGGGGGAGGAAGGGTTGGAGTTGGGAAGATACACATTAAAGGAGTGGTCAGAGAGGCAGGAGGAGAGCCAGTCAAAGACAGAGCCACAGAAGCCTAGGGAGCAGAGACAGTCCAGTAGGAGCGAGTGGTCGACAGTGTCAAAGGCAGCAGAGAGGTCAAGGAGGACAGGAATGGAGTAAAGGCGCTTAGATTAACGACAAGTAGATCATTGATGATCTTGGCAAGGGCAGTTTCAGTGCAGTGAAGGGGGCACAAGTCAGATTGGAGAGGGTCCAGGGAGGAGTTGGCAGAGAGGAGATCCTGGCAGCGGGAGTTGACAACATGTCTCAGAAGCTTAGAGGTGAAGGGAAGGAGGGAGACTGGCCGGTAGCTAGAGGGGTCAGTGCGGTTGAGGGTGGACTTTTTGAAGATGGGAGAGACCATGGCATGCTTGAAGGCAGAGGGGAAGAGCCAGTGGAGAGGGAGAGATTAATGATATGTGAAAGGGGGGGCAACAGTGGGAGCGATGGAGGTCAGGAGGTGAGAAGGGATTGGGTTGAGAGGGCAGGTGGAAGGGTTGGAGGAAGAGAGCAAAGAGGAGATTTCCTCAAGGCAAGCAGGAGGGAAGGAGGAAAAGAGAGAGGGGGCGGGGAGGGAGCGGGCAGAGGAGATGGGTGGGAAGCAATGTCCCGGCGGTTCTTGTCAATCTTTGAGGTGAAGAGTGATGCAAGGTCCTGAGCAGAAAGGGAAGAGGGTGGAGGGGGGTAGGGGGACTTGAGAAGGGAGTCAAAGGTGGAGAAGAGGCAGTGAGACTCACAAAAGTAGGATTCAACCTGGGAGGCATAGTAGTGTTGCCTTGCCAGGGAGATAGCAGAAGAGGGGGAGGAGAGGGAGAATTTATAGTGGAGGAAGTCAGGGTGGCAGCAGGATTTACACCAGAGGTGTTCAGCAGGCCAAGTGCAGTAGCGGAGGTAGCAGATAGTAGGGGTGAACCAAGGACAGGGGTTTTGGGGTCGAACGGGGTGGGAGGAGAGGGGAGCAAGAGAGTCAAGGGTAGGGCTGAAATGCCATACTGCTGCAGCAGCATTTACCGGCGGAAAGTGCTCTTCTGCACCAAGAAGCATGGTTAAGAAGGGAGCGATTTCCACGCCTTGCACTCGTGGCTTTCTGCGGTTGCTGCTGCGGTATTTTCACCACTATAGATTTCACACAGAAGCAGCAGGTTTGCCACAGTTTCCCCTTTCCCTTAAGTGCGGCAGTTTTGTGATTCTCGCACCATTGCAGCCAGGGGCGTAGCCACCATGGCGTGGGGGAAGTTGCTACCTTGTAAACAAAGTTCTTCTTCGAGGGGCTCCTTCCATTCTCACTTGTGCGCCCTTCTCTTATCGGCATATACCAAGCTCACTAGCTTACAAAACAAACAAACATGACATTCACAAGTCCCCCACCCTATATAAGGTACCTAAACCCAACACAGTTCCTTCCAACCCTAATGAATTAGGAAGAAAATTTCATGTGGGGTCAGAAGGGTGGGTCCTTGTGAGAATGTTAAGAGCCATCTCGAAGGACCTCGTTTACAAGGCAGCAACCTTCAGTTCTCCTTCGAGTGGCTTCTCCCATTCTCACAAATGGGAGAGTACTAAGCCTAGAAAGAGGCAGTGCGGGAATTTTCTAACAAAATGACACTCCATGCAGGTTGGATCTACAGCCTGGGAGGGGGGCAAAAGGCAGGGGGCAGCCTGCTCTGGGGTGTCCATTCTGCTGGGAGAGGGTTGGTTGTTCAGTGCTGTTTCTGTTAGAAGGATGGGCAGATCTTCCCTCTTCCCTTTGTGATCGCCGCATAGAGAGAAATGGGGGTGCAGAGCAGCTGCAATGAGGCAGAGAGCCACCCAGAAAAGGGGAAGAATTTGTCCTTGGCTCCCTAAAGCACAAGAGAATTCATAGAAGACCAGTGACTCCCCCACCCCCACTCCATCACTTTGATCAGTATCAGGAGCCAGGCACTTGCTCACTGCTGCTGGGGAATCCCTGCACTCTAAGCAGGACAGAGATAGTGACTAGTGCGCAAGGAGGGATAACAAAGATCCCTCCCTCAAAGCTCAACTCTGGGTGCTGCCCTGTTTGTTGTCCCTCCTTGTGCACTAGTCTCTGTCCCGCGTAGAGTACAGGGATTCCCCAGCAGCAGTGAGAGAGTGCCTGGCTCATGATGCTGATCCAGGGGACTTGGGGGGGGGGGGAGAGTGTCCCTGCTCTTCTGTGAATTGTCTTGTGTGTTAGGGTGCCAAGGACAAATTCTTCCCCTTTGTTGGGATGACTCTCTGCCTCATTGTAGCTGCTCTGCACCCCCAGTTCTCTCTATGCAGTGATCACAAAGGCAAGATCTTGGTATATGCCGGTAAGAGAAGGGCGCACAAGTGAGAATGGAAGGAGCCCCTTGAAGAAGAACTTTGTTTACAAGGAAGCAACTTTTGCTGCAAAGGAAGGGATTGGGGGGCTCTTCCCCCTCCCGTGTAGAAGCGCTGTGGGGCCGGTGGTGCAAGAAAGTCTCCTCCGGGACTTGGGAGCGGGGCTCCTAGGGATGGGCGAACGCAGTTCGGATGTTCGGAGTTCGGACCGAATTCGGTCTGTTTGGACATCCGAACCGAACGTCTGAACCGAACTCTCGAATGACTGAACAGTTTGGTTGTGTTCAGATGAGTTTGGATGAGTTCGGGGACAGGAAAAAAAATGTCTTTACAGGGGGAAAAAAAGTTTCGGTTAAGTTTTGGTTTTGGTTTCGTTTAGGCTTTGATAGTGCTGTTTTTGACTGTTTGGCCAACCCGAAGTCGGCTGAACCGAAGTATCGAAACCAAATTCGTGTTTTGAACCAAACAATTGAACATCCGAACCGCATTCTGTTCACCCATACCTAGGGGCTCCTGGCTCCCGCTGATACCGCATATGTCTGGGGCCGGCCCTGATCACTGCCGGCCCCCTCCTACGGCAGGACATGGGCGCAAATGTGCCCCCTGCCATGCACCATGGTGGCTATGTCCCTGCCACGAACTCTGAAGCAGGTAGTCAGAGTCACCGTAAGTTCATTCATTCCATGATCTATTATTCAGCATCACAGTGCTCTCAGTGGCGGAAGGTGGCATAAAACCGCTTGTGTTCACAAACTGCAGACATGCCACATCTGCAGATCCTGGCAACAGGTAATGTGGAATTGCGGGAATATTGAGGGGAAGTCGGCGGCAAGACACATTAAGTGCCGAGTTCTCAGAATGGAATGGCAGCGCGGTAACAGCTGCTGTCGCTTCAGTTCTAGTCAAGGGTCATGGAGAGAGAGGTGTTGAGTTCCAACAGTTGTTTGACAACTTCTTATCCATGGAAACTACTTCTGGTTCCAATTTTTACTTTTTTAAAATTTATTTTGCTTCTTAAAATACTTGTTTATGTTTTTTAAATCCCAGGAAAAAAGTCAACTTTCTGGTCCCAGGAAACTACTACTCATCACTTCTTCTTTTTTTTTTTAAAGTGACATTTTTTTTGTTTCAAAACTCAATATACTGATAAGTATACTGATTGGGGCTCTTCCAGAAAGCAACAGATTTCCCAGATGGGGATCCCCCTCTAGAAAGCCTCGGTCACTTCATTTCTTCTGATTTGGGGAAGGAAGGCACTTCCATCTTGGTGTGCTCACCCTCAGCCCAGTTACTTTCCCTTACCACAACAAATGCACCCTGCGACACCTAACCCCCCCATTCTCCCACCCTAGTGACCTCAATCTCCCTGCTGTGGTTATACGCCCTCCCAGGACCCCCCATTCCATATTCTGTCATGGGGCCCATCTGGCTTGCCCTTCCAACCCCAGTAACTCTGCTGCCCCAACCATTCTTCCCCTGCCAAGAACTCATCTCTGCTGGGATGGCCCTGTCTGGACTTCTCTAATGGCAAGTGCTTGAACAAGAAGATGGGACAATGTCAGGCAATGTGACTCCACTGGGGCTCATGCACCCCACCCCCCCAGCTCATGGGCCCTAGTGAAGCTAAACTGCCTTTCCCTGTCATTGCACTGAAGCGATTTTTAAAAAATACAAGGCACAGTCCTATCTCCTGCATGCACAACCCACCCATGCAACGCATGCAGCACATGCATGCAATGTACACTCAGGAAAACCACATGTGACCTGCCGCATCCCTGTGCCTATGTACCCCACCTGCTCCATCACCTAGTCCATGCACCATACCTGTCAATTCCTCGGGGCATGAAGTGCATGTGCACCAGGGTTCAAGTTGAGCAGGGCTACATACTTGCTGCTCATGGCTGTCTTGAGTGTGCATGTGCCATGCATGTGTGTGCTGCAAGCGTTGCACATGCTACATGAGTTTGCATTTGTGCGGTGCACCAGGGGATAGGACCGTGCCCACAACTTAAATATATTGAAACAGTAAAATCTGAGATGTTTGTATCTTTCTCAAGTTTATCAGATATGCAGCAGGTGATGTCAACCGTATATATTCAAAAGGCATGCACTGGTATTAAGCAGAGATTTATCAATTTGAATCCAAGACAGTAGAATGAGAAAAGCTTCCAGTCACACAAGCACTGTCAATCTTGGCAATGCTTGATGCACCAATGAATTTAAAATCATAATAAATAAATACAATATTCATGCTGTCTCACCTGTCAACACAAACTCAAAAGCAAATCCTGATCAGACACAACTTTCCAGCTTTGTCTAAAAACAAGTTGCCTGGTATTTATGCTAGTGGTGAAATGAGGAAATGTAGAAAGGCTTTGATCCAAGCCTGTTCTCATTATGAGGCATCTTAAGATATTAATTTCTCTGGAATTACAAGGTCTGCTAGGGCCAAAAAGGATATTGTAAAACAAAATTGGGGGGGTAAATTGCGATAGATTCAGCCATTCAAGTACCACACAGGAATTAAGCCAGCAAGCATAGTCTGACTGGACACTGTAAAATTCCTTCTCTTCTTGACCATCTGAGTAGCTGAAAGGCTAACAAAGGCCGTTATCGTGCCGGGCCAAGTTCAAGGTCCTAGTGTTGATCTATAAAGACCTATACGGTCTTGGCCCCTCATACCTTAGGGACCGCCTCGCCTTTCGCGCTCCAGGACGGCTCCTGCGGTCTGCCGGGGGTGCCCTCTTAGAGGTCCCCCGTGTTAAGCGGGGGGCCACGATGGAGAGGGCATTCTCGGTGATGGGGCCGCGGCTGTGGAACTCCCTTCCGGAGGAAGCTCGCCTGGCCCCAAGCCTTTTAACGTTTCGGCGGAACTGTAAGACCTGGCTGTTTGCCCAGGCCTTTGGGGGAGGGTAGGGAGGGTCTTTTTAATCCCCTACCCCTTTTTTTGCTAAGCCCTGTTTATATTTATATTTTAATATGAAATATATGTTGTTTTTATTGAATTTTAATGTATTTTATTGTTTTAATTATGTTGTGAGCCGCCCCGGGCTGCTTTGCAGGAGGGGCGGGATATAAATGCTTTGAAATAAATAAATAAATAAATAAATAAAGACACTCCCCACCCACCTCTAACCTACTATACATGTTACAGGGCACCGATAGGGCAACACTTCAGCCCTGCAACATGTATAGTGGGTGGGTGGAGAGTGTCTGGTCTGAAAAGGCCAAAAGAAGGGGAAATATGAAAGCCTGTAGAAGGATCTGGAAGAGGGTAAAATTCAAATGAAGATGAAAACAAGAGTACTTACCCTTCGGGAAGCTCTTTGTGGAACACTGGTCCCCAAAGTAATATAGCATAAGGATATGAGAGTTCTGGACAGAGGGGCAGACTGACAGAGTTGTCATGTTAATGAGATGAAAAGTACTGTGATCTGATAAGAAATATGGGAGTAAATTTTGATCTACAATTGTCAAGTCCTGAAGGGGAAAAGGAAGAATAGAAAGACAAGGGTCAGCCCCAGTGGAAAGGCACTTGTCCCCAGCATGCATTCCTCCTAGAGGTGTGCACCAGGAACCCATGTAGTTTTTGTTTTCGTTTTTCATTTTTGTTATTTAAATCTGTCTTTTTTGTTTTCAAATTGTTGGTTTTGTTTTTGCTTTTGTTTTCCATTGGTTTCAATGGAAAACACATTTTCAGCTGTAATATTTTTATTTTTCACTAGATGTGGCTGACACTTGGAATTAAGATATTTCCAATGGAAGGCAATATTTGTAAAAAATTCCAAAAGGATTGGATAAAGGAATCCAATTTTAGAAGCAGTTGAATTATTTTATTTTGTAAAAATATTCATACACATTCTTAGCTATAACTTATTTGCTTCAAATTTAATATATATGAAACTTGACAAGTTTATACTTCTTCCCATATTTACTATCTCTGCCAACTTTCAGAAGTATTGGTTAAAGGGTCCCGGTGGTATAAGCAATTAACTTACAAACATATGTCTGACTGTAACATCTTTGTAGTCCAACCAGTGTACATGAAATTTGGCAGAGCTGTATCGCACACTTTCATGACCAACTATGCCACATATCAGAAATATGTGACAAAGGATCTAAATTTTACAAGCCTGCACAGCATATGCAGAGAAGGAGCCTATACCAGGGATTTTCTTACGTGTCACTGTGGTATAAGATCTGTTTGTGATGCCAATTGGCCAGCTGAAATTTCAACCAAATATCCTCATTCTGTGCTGTGACCATCTCAACTTCTCTCCCCCATTTGTAACTGGGAAATCGGAAGCATCTGTTTAGGAAAGAGCCAACAGAGATTCTCTTATGTCCTCTGTCAAAGTGCTGCAGGATGTTGGCCAGCCTGGATGTGTAAACTATGTCTCCTGATTGCTGGGATGCTATTCCCAAAGTCCCAGTTATGTCCCTTCTATGCCCGCCATAGGACTGCCCCCTATGCCTGCCTTGAAGCCACTACCAATTGGTCCTTTAAAGATAGAAGCATGTAGTAATTGGCCAGTGAATGTGTCTGTCAGTCTTTTGGGTTGCTCCACATCCTCCCTCCTACAGTCTCTCTCCCCCTGCCATGCAGGGTGCCTGCCTGACTGACTGACACTACATGTGTTGCTATTTATCTGAATGATGGTCTTCACAGGGACAACATAAATTGCTTATAAAATTGGGTTCCTTTATCAAATTGTCCTGTTGTTTGGCACAGATGACAGGGAAGGTATGGGATATATTCCTCCCAAGTATATTTAAATTAGGATGGAATATACAAATTGTACATCTGGAAATGTATTTTCACGTTAATGTCTTATACCACCAGGACCCTTAATCCAATCTTTCTGAAAATTGGCAGGATTATTAAGCTTCTGGAGGGACATATTATTCCCAGTTTTCATGCATATCTAATGGAATATAAAGAAGTTGTATCCATGAATGTGTATGGAGCTTTTCTTAAAATCACAACATTCAATTGCTTATGAAATCTTTTCCCTTTATGTAATTGTTTTGAAAGTTGGCACACTTAGTGCCCTCCATTGGTGGTACAATCTCTCCAGGTATCATCAGAACTGAATAAGTATTAGAAAAGTTATTGCTGAAGATATGTGGTTTTCTTTCCATTTTTTCCCCTTTATTTCAAAAACACAACGTCCTTTTCATTTCTATTTTTGTTATTATTATTTGTCGTTTCCGTTATTGCAATATCAATAAAAAATGACAATGCTAAATATTGTTATTGTAATAATGAAAACAACATGCACACCCCGTCTCCAGATCATACCATAAGATGTTTACAAGAAACCCCATTTCCTCATAACTAAATGGCTAACTGTATGAAACTCCCTATAGCTCATAAATATAATGTCTTCTTCTGTCCTGTGCTGTGTTTGTTTGTTTGCACAGACTCAATATGTCCTAGTCATAGCTGTGGTGAATCTTCCCTGACTTTTGCTGCTGCGAAGCACGTCGCAGTTGCTATTAAGAGAGGAGTTCTTGCCGATTGCCAAAATCTGCAAAATTTGGAGGTGAAACAGTCTCATAATTTTTTTAAATCCCTTAATACCACTCAGTTTCATTAAGACCACCACCCCTACATGTTACTCCTTGATATAGAAAAAGAGACCCACCCATTTCTAGTCAGAAAGCTCCAGTTAACCTGAGTCTCAGTTCCCCCCCAGATGCAGAGTGTGTGTAACAGCCAACCTCACAGGGATCTTTTGTGACTTAATTATTATGCAAATCTCTTTGAGACCCTCAGATCAGAGAGGATGCAAAAGCTATTGAGTAGATGTTCCTAAACTATGTCTCACAATTAGTTTCGACCTCGCCACTGTCATCCAGGCCTTCATCACCTCGAGGCTGGATTACTGCAACACTCTCTACGTGGGGCTGCCCGAGAGGCTGGTCTGGAGGCTGCAGCTGGTGCAGAATGCTGTGGTCTGTCTCCTGATGGGGGCGGGTCACAGGGAGCACATGACACCAGTGCTCCAGGCTCTGCACTGGCTGCCTATAAAGCACCCAGCCAGGTTCAAGGTACTGGTTTTAACCTTTAAAACCCTTCACGGCCTGTATCCTGCTTATCTGCGGGACTGCCTCACTTCCCATGTGCCTGTGTGACCCTTGAGTTCGTCTGTGGGAACCTTTTTGGAGGTTCCCTGGGTGAGGTGGGTGGCCACCGATGTTAGCTCTTTTTCGGTGGCCGCCGCTGTGCTGTGGAATTCACTCCTGAAGGAGGCTTGGCTGGCTCCCACTCTCCTGCTGTTTTGTAAGACCTAGCTGTTTCATCAGGCTTTTGGCGAGGGATAGGGGTGGGGTGGGGTTTTTCCCCACATATTGTATTTTTAAATTGTTTTTAAATTATATACTGTTTTAATGAATGTTGTTTGCTGCCCTGGGCTGCCCTGTGGGCAGGAGGGGCGGGATATAAATTTTAAATAAAGAAAGAAAGAAATTAGGGTTACCACCTCTTCCAAATTGAACCTGAGGCCCTTTTTGCATGGGCTGTGGCACGGGGGATTGGTGTGTGCCACAGTTTGTGTTCAGTTGGTGGGGGGGAGGGTGTAGATGGGGGCACACCCATCTACACCCACCTCCAACCATCAACATGCACGGAGAAACCACTGTTTTCGCTGGTTGCTCTGTGTGTGTGGGATGGTTATAGGTGGGTGTGCGCAGCAGCACACACATGCACACACCACACCCACCTGCTGCAGGATTTACACAGGTGGCTTCATGCATGGGTTCCGATCATATAAAAAAGGCCTGAGTCTCAGGGTTTTCAAACATCATCTCCAGGCTCAGGTTAAGCCAATAATTCCCAGGGTTAGTCAATAATTTTCACAGTCATTCAATGATCACCTTATATTTTACCTGCCTTTGCATGTGTTGGAGGAGGGAGAAATATAGTGTTATCCTGGCCAACTCCCTAGGAGAAGTTCCTGCTGTGGCTGCAGTAAGAGAGAGGGGACCCTCACCCTGGGAGTGAATTTATGCATGTCCATCTACCCTTGCTCTCAATGCCTCCATATCCAGGCTCTCTGCCATGTATCCTACATCTTTTTTATTAACCAAACAGAAATGTTTTAAAACGTGCATACTTTCACTTGAACCAGATGTATGCAGATTTATGTAAATCAGCAGTGTCAGGATTCAGGATTACTTCACCAGGGTAATTCGCCAGGATCAGTGGATGGTATTGCAATCCCTATTGATTTTTGTTGCTGTCTGAGGTCATGAGTTATATTTTAAGTCTCAAAATAGTTATGGGGTGCAATCCTCATCTATTAGTGTCAATAGTAGTTAAGTCATTGGCTCCAATGGAGTTGGGATAATGCTAATGGAGGCAAAGTGGTTGGGAACCACTGTTATAAAGGCAACAATAAGTATTATATTAGTACTAATGCCATACCCGCCAACATTTGATGGAGAGAAATAGGTACACATCATGCCACCCCTAATTTGCATAAATCTGATTGTCTTTTTACATCTCTGCGAGAGGCTCTGTGTACTAGGGGTGTGCACCAGGAATCAACTTTGTTTTCATTTTATATTTGTTTTGGGTTGTTTGTTTCTTTTTAAAAATCTGTATTAGTTTTCTGTTTAAAACTAAATTAATTTTAATCACTAAATTAGTTTCCCATTGTTGCCAATGGGAATCATTTTGCAGGTCTTGCATTCACTAGGTTTTAGCCACAGCTACGTACAGCTACTGAAAACTATGGAGGTGACATGAAATATGGTTGGAGTGCATTCCATTGTTATGAAAGGATTATATTTTACCTGACATATTGATTGTAACCCAACTTTGTAGCCCTATGTTTAGTAATGGTACACATGTGTGTACTAATATTAGATTAAATGTAAACTAGTAGTGAAAATATGTATTTGTGTTAGACTGATTAAGAGTATGTTGTTTTATGATGAAAAACATGATGGATACAAGTCAAAGAACAAGACTAGTTAACTTAGGTCATGAGCCTCAGATCACAGTGATGAAGAAATGCTGCCCCATGGAAAAGGAGAGAGACTGACTTTTTAGAAAAGATGAAGTAAACAGGGCAAGAAAATGCATAACGTAAGATAACACCAGTGATACTCAGCAGATGATGCTCCCACTGATGCAAGACAATGGGTATCGACTAACTAACAGCCTTGAGGAAGAAAACCCTAATCTTATCTTGAAGCACAGAAGGGTTGGCCTTGCCTGGAGGGATGGGGCCTGGATGTTCTGAAGACTAGAGATAAAGATTGAAATGTGCATAAGAATGTGGTCAGCAGAAACCCAAGAGATAGTATTGTGAGGCCCTGCAGCAAGCATACCAGGATAATGTCTTCCCATCCAGAAGGTCACCAGAACCCAGAAACAAACATAACAATAACATTCTCCCACCCAGAGGGCTATAAAACAGAAGCCCAAACTCCAGAAAGATGTCTTCAGCTAGCTTTTCAGTGACCCACTGGGCTGTTGATCTTTATCATCGCTCTCAAAAGATCCAAATACAAGGGGCACCTCTCCCGGGTATGGACCCCTGCCACCCAGTATCAACATCTCCAAACCAGCGCTTACTACTGTGGTCTGCAGGACATGTAAGAAAGATATTTTGAATGTGTTGAGTAGATCTATCCAAGAACTGTGTTGATGGTATGTTATCTGTGTGGGTAAGAGAAAAAATAGTGTTGTACCCAATTAAACGTTTGATTTGTGGTGTGGGGTGACCAAGATCCTGATTGGGAGTTGTGCTTGGGAGGGAAACCATGTAAATTCCTAACACCATTACACGAGTGGTGGGGAACCTTTTCTCTCCCGGGGATCATTTTGAAAGCTTGCACAAGCTCCTAGGGCCACAAAGAAGTTGGGAGGGGAGTGCTTAAGGGATTCACTCAAGGAAAGGCGGACCCAAATCATGGATCTGTGCCACTGAACTGTCCCCTATCTTTCTTTGCATGACCTCATCTCTGCTCCTTTTCCTTGAGCTCAGTTTTTCAGTGATTGGAAGGAAGGATTGGATCCAAGAGCCAGATCAAGGAATCAGAAAGGGTCCACATAAAAACTTGCCATGGGCTGCATTTTGTCCCTGGGCCTGAGGTTCCCCACCCCTGCATTACACCAACAAACCCAACACAATAATCAACTTTGAAGTGAAGTTGTGGTGGACATCCAGCATTTTAGATGTTTTTCCAATGCAATATAACCTACCATATCCAGATCATTCATTTTTGCATAAATGAATGGGAGAATGCTATTGCTATTGTTATGAACCTTCCACATCCAGACACCACTCGTCTCTAAACCAAAAGAAAAAAAAAAGCATGTCCTTGAGGATTGTGTATGATATTATTTGACAAAACAAAATCCTATAGGACCAGTATAGCCTAGTGCAGTGGTGGGGAACTTTTTCTGTCCTAGGGTCCACACTGAAAATTAGTATGAGCTCCGAGGGTCACACAGAGGTTGGGAGTGGGGTGCTTAGCAGATGTACTAAAGAAAAGGAGGGCTCAGTAGGGATGTGCGAACAGAATGGGGTTTGGATATACGGCTGTTCAGTCCAAACCTAGTTCGGGTCGGGGGTCCGGTCCGGCAGAGTTCAGTCCTGCCAGGAGACTTGGGGCACTCCAGGGACCCCCAGGGGTGCCCATGGAGGTACTGAAGGCCCTCGGAGACCCAGCAGCAGCAGTGGCAGACTGGGAGATGAAGCTGTTTGTTTACAAACAACTCCTTCCCATGTGAGTGATCAGAAGGTTGTTACCTTGTAAAGAAGGTTCTTCGAGATGGCCACCAACATTCTCACAACTGGGTTGTGCATGCTCACCATATTTAAATAATAGACCACATGATGGTCTTGAGCTCCTCTAGTATAAAAGCACTCTCCCCCTCAGAATGACAGTTCCTTCCAACCCTTCTAGGCATATAAGAAAACAATTCCATGCGGGGCTGGAAACATGGGTATTGTGAGAATATTCTGAGCCATCTCAAAGAAGCTTGTGTACAAGGTAGCAACCTTCCATTCTTCTTTGAGTGGCTCCTCACAGGCCCTTTTTACATGGCTATGCCGGATGGTGGGTCCCTGAGCGTGCCGGTGCATGGGCGGGGAATGTACACGGCCACACACGCATCCCCCCCACTCATCCGTACCCACTACACACTATCTATATCTATCTCTATAACTAAGCCAACTCCTACATCATCTATCTCTATCTCTATCTATCTATATACACAGGGATGGGGGGTGGAGGGAGGGACACAGACAGCTCACAACAAACAACACAGGGAGGGGTACAAAACTGAAATGAAACCTAAATCAATCTAATCCTACTCTAAATAAATCCAAAAACAGGGGAAGGGAATCAGGGATGAAATATATAGTGGGAGGAGGGAAGGATTCAATGGAGGGTAGGGAGAAAGAACACAGGGAAGGGTAAAAAATAAGAAAAACTCCTAAATCTATCTAATTTAATCTAAATAAATGAAACTATGGAGGTAAATGTGTGGGAATGGGTGAAATAGGAGGAGGATGGCAATGGATTAGGAACACAAACTGCTGGGAGAGGGAAACTTCTGAAAATGCCTGCTGGCAGGATCACTGGCTAGCTCAGAAGGAATTGGAAGGGGGGAGGAAATGACTTTTGTTACTTGCTGTGCCCTCCTAAACACAAGCCCCATTGCCTCTGTGCAGCCTAGCCCCATGCCAATTGCAGACTGCGAAGCCAGTGGGCAGAGGAAAATAGGGATGGTGATTGGGCAGACTGACTGCTAGTTCAGATTTCTCCACCCCTAGTGTCAGGAAGTCTGCTCCTCAGCTGCCCGCCCCCCTCCCTGGGCCTGTGAGCCCTGTTTTTCCCACCTGAACGCCACCAAACTCATCAGAACGCGGTCGAACTGTCCAGGGCTTTGGGCATTCGGTTCGGCCATCCAAATGGGATGAGTTCGGGCCGAACACCAAATGCCTGAACCGCATTCGCACATCCTTAGGGCTCAGATCATGGATCTGTCCCCTACCCTTGCGTGTGTGCCCTCCTCTCTGCCCCATTATCCTGAGCTCAATTTTTCAGAGCTTGGGGGTAGAGACTGGATCCAGGGTCCAGATCCAGGCACTGGAAAGGGGTCACATAAAAACTTACCAAGGGCTGCATTTGTCCCCTGGACCTGAGGTTCCCCACTCTTGGCCTAGTGGATAATATTTGGGGACTTGGACATGAAAGATCAGATTTCAAATCCCGTTCTAGATAAGTTGCCGTCTTTCAGCCACAATTCCCCATTTGCAAAAGTGAAATAGTGATGACCCACCTCACAGGGTTGTTGTGAGGGTAAACTAGATAAGGACTGAAAAAGCCCTTTGAACATTGAAAAGTACTATAGAAATTATTGAATATTTGAGTTACTGAACCAGCTTGAACATTTTATAAAAGTGGATAGAATCTTATGAGTATCTTATTTCAGTAGATTTAAACCCTGGACAGAAACACCACAAAACAGCTTATCACCTAAAATTTTAGCATCTGTGGTATTAGTACTGGCCTGTGTTCCTAAATATAGAGGCATGGCTTTTAGATTTTCATACAGATGGGACCCAATTTAATGAATGTTTATACTTTGCTGTAATAAACATCCATACAGGCAGAGTTTTTTGATAATTGAAATGCTTGCTTGTACACCAACATGCATTCAAACAGTTTAATTTCCGACTCATTATGAATGGTTTTGTTTCACCTCTCTAATATCTAGGTTGATGACAAGTTACTTCCACTGAATCTTCTAAATTCAGCATCTGTGCTCATAAATACACAATAATAACTGGGGTGGTTTGTTTTTTTACAAGATATGCATCAACATGTACCAGGCTTATCAGACTCAGCTTTGAAACAATCTTTAAACTGAGGCCAATATTGTAAGAAAACCATCCGTGGATATTTAGAAACACAATTTTTGCATCTTAGGCCTTTTTTTAAACAGACCGCGGTGTGTGTGTGGTGGGTGTGTGTGTGGCCGTGGTGGGTGGAGGTGGGTGTGTGACCATTCTCATGAGCGCACACCCACCTCCACCTATGGAGGCTCCTTTGGAATGCCAGATGGCTCCGTGGGTGGGTGATGGGTGGAGGTGGGTGTTGCATGGGAGCATGCACACACGCACGCACCCCCACCACACACCCATCTGCAAACCCAGCGGAGGGTGGGGGGAGCATCTGTGCAAGAATGGCCTTAAATTCAGATATCTAGTCATTCTTTCTCCTCTATCTAGAATTTCCACAGGGTTTAAAATACATCTAGTTTTGTTTTGAATATCCAGTTTCAGCACTTCATGTTGTAGAGAGAGAGAGAGAGAGAGTGGCCAGAGACAAAGGAGAGGCAGACATGAATAAAGGAGATGAATGGACCCCTCTAAATCATATCCAGATTAATGTACTCTCACATTCTCATTATTTTCTGGGAGGAGACCTACATGCGAGAGTCAATGGGTCCACCTGGATCCTACTGAAATATGCTAATTTCTCTCAGTGCCATCCACACATACTTTGAATTACACTAATACACTAAGCTCAGAAAGTGAAGGGTTCTGAACTAAGAGCTATCTAGCACCCTGGTGGTTTTGGCAGTGATCCATGTAGAATACACAATATTGTCCTGATATATTTATTTATTACATATATTTCTTTCCCGCCATATCTTGCCTCAGGCAGCTTACAATAATTTATAAAAACAACTGCAAATACAGCAACATATCAATATCATTAAAATTCAGAACTAACCAATAAAGTCTACAGAAAAAATCTGGTTCGTGATAATAAATTAAAAAAATTCAAGGTCTGCTTATGTGGGTGGTGCATGGAGACCTAACCTACCATGCACACATAGTGTGTGCATGCATGGTGCTACAGGTGAAGCACCTCACCACCCTGCAAAGGCAGGAGAAGGGCTCCTGTGGGGGGCATTGGTGCTGGCACTGTCAAGAGACAGCAGGCTACCCTTGTGGCAACATGTGCACACATACTGTATGTGAATGCACATGGTAGGTTAAGGTTCTTGCACATGGAAGAACCTTAGATGAGAGTTTATATCTATAGAGTATGCAACACCTGTGATTCCTTGCTAGAGATTTAAAAAATTCCTCACATCTAAGATGGCTGAGCAAGCTCTAGATGATCAGAACATCCAAGGCCCTTTTCACACTGACATACTCCCCCTTCCACCTACGGTGGGTGCAGGGCGGATGGGTGAGCACCTGTGGGAATGCTGTGGGTGGGGGGGTGCTCCTGTGCTCCACCCATTACCCAGACACAGAGCAACAGGGGCCAATGTGCAACACTCCATGTGTGGAGATGGGTGGAGCTGGATGGAGTTTGTAGGAATGCACTGTCACGTTGTGTGCCTCTTTTTTTACAAAAGGAAAGAGAGTTATGTTTCCCAGCAGACAAGATCTAACTGGATAGGGCCACTCTTTTCCAAGTTGTATAAAATGAGTTTACACTTTACTTTGAAGCCAGACTAGCAAAGCAGAGTAACGTAAAGACAAGAATTATTTATAAATAAATGAAGTAAGAGACTTTAGAATATAAAAAAATAAGCATAGTTTACTTAAATTTAAATAGAAAATATCAGTAGCTTACATAGAATGGTATTGATAGTGTAGAAGAAAACTCTCATACTCACAAGCTGCTGGTGAAAATCTGTCAGAGTTCTTTAATGATCTCAAAGCGCTAAGAGAGAGAGAGTAATGAACCCATGCACCTATGCAAAGATTCAAAACTGGTCTCTCGAGCAGAAATTACATTGGTATTTTATAGATACCAGTTCAAGCAGATAAATACAGGTTGTCAATCAAAATAACATCATACAGAGTGAAAGGCTACAATAATTGTTTACATAGTCAGCAAGAATGGTCTCAAAACAATATGGCTGATCTAGCAACTCTAAAAAATTCAATTAGTTTATGCAGCTGCAAGGTTATCTATCTCTTATCTACTTGTAAAAGGAACAGTGTGAAACTGTTCTCAACCTTGCTCTGAGACACAAAGCTCAGAACAGAAAATGTTTATATCTTGTGAGTAGGCCAAAGCTCATTTCTGTAAAGAATGGTTCTTTACCCAGCATACCTCTGTCTTCCATTTTACTCTGGTTCTTATGTTCATAAGGTTTTAATATAAAAATTCCTCCACAATCGTCAATTAAAGTTACATGATCTAAAAAACATTTCTATTTTAAGAAAATAGCTTAACATATGCACAATTCATTCGCTCAAAGAGATCAAAAAATTACACTTCACCAGACTCTATACCCCAATCTACCATAAAAACCCCAACATCAGTTTAGGATTTCAATCTGAAAAAGCAAAGCCAGTGTCTCCCTTCTTAAAGCAAACTTTCAGTCCTGAGACACTGACACTGATGACGTCAGTTAGTATGGAAATACACAGGATTCCAGTTAGATCTCTTAATTCTGAGCAAGTAAGGAGACTGAACAAAGAGTCAGATTTCCTTCAGAATTTGAACAAAACCTCATATTTCCATCAAAATTAATTGTCAGATTACAGAGAGAACTGACCACAGCTTCAAGGTTATTTAACCAATTAGTTGAAGCAGCTGTACATGCTAGGAAAAATGAAAACTTAAAACTTTCACTTTGGGAATGGCTGTACCTGGCATCATTTATCATTTAGACATATACACTAATAAGACCCTTGGTCTGGCCTCCAACTTTAGCCTTTTTTTCTAATTCCTTGGATATGGTGAAAAGTTCATTGAGAAGTTTAAAAAAAGTTCATTGGAACACACGCTGAGGAGGCCTCAGCCTGAACCAAGGTACAAGGAATTCCTATATAGACTGATTCTAAAAATCAATGAATTGGATACAAATTAATACAGTAAAACACAAGTTCAATACACTGAAACAAAAAGTTAATATATTGAAACTCAAAATCAATACATTAGGAACATAGATGGCCAAAAAATATATGCTTATAATAGGAAATACATGACAGCACCCGCACCCACTGAGGCACCCATCCATCCCCCCCCACACACACTACCGGCCCATTTGAAAAGGGCCAGATGTGTGAATGGCCAGGGCTCTCTCTTACCCTGTACTTTTCTTTTCAGATTTTCTATCCCCACCCCCGATGAACAGGAAAGCACTGATTGACCAAGAGGTACAGATGCTGATAGATGAACAACCAGACTATGGTTTAATTACACTGGAAGAAGAATTTGGTCCCTGAAGAGGTTACAGTGATGTGAGCTGAATTTTCTAAACTCTGTTCAAAAGGAAGAGTATAGGGGGAAGGGCATAGTAAAGTTGGCAAGGATTTGTCAGCACTATATAAGTTGTGAATGGGTGCCACCACACAAAGCATTCACTGCACTTAGCGTATCCTTACCCCACTCTGGGAACCTTTACCATGCATTGTGAGCATGGTGGCGGTCAGATGCTCCCCATGCCACATGGTGGGGTGAGCAGCTGGCTGATACACACTGCATCCGCAGAAAAAGGCCAAGGACATAATGCATAGCAGCCTTATCCAAAATGGGGTAAGGCTGCCCAAGGTGAGGTAGCTCATGTGCCTAGTCAATGTCGGCCCCACAACGTGGCAAGGTCCACAGCATGACTTTGAGTGGCAACCATTAGTTTCACTCCCGCTTAGTCACATCATGGCTGGGGCCATGATTGTGGTCTGGCCAGGGGAAGAAACTGGGGCAGGGTGGGGCACCTGCTTGTGTGGCCGACAGCTCAGCCCACTCCACACTGTGGCAGAAGGTCCAACAGCGGCCTGCCTGGCTTCTCCTGAGGTGGGTGGAGGAGAAGAATTTCTTCCCTGATCCCTGTGCTGTCCTCACAGCATGGCGACTTGCCCCATATGGGAGGCCCTCCATAGCTTGTGTGACTGCACCCAATGCTGAAAGAAATCCATTCAGTAGCACTTACTAGCCTAACAGCCAAAGTATTTATAAGTC
This sequence comes from Sphenodon punctatus, assembly GCA_003113815.1. Taxonomy (NCBI): domain Eukaryota; kingdom Metazoa; phylum Chordata; class Lepidosauria; order Sphenodontia; family Sphenodontidae; genus Sphenodon; species Sphenodon punctatus. The sequence goes on from QEPC01005870.1 coordinate 189,141, forward strand.
TGTAGAAATCTATAGTGAATAACCAAATATTCCCTGAAGGTGAGATGATTACCTCTGTATGGCTTTGCTTATTGAAAGTACATACTAGGCAATTTTTTATCATTCTGTGGCAGGGAACGGTCTTGCCGTGGTTGAGAGTTGTCAGGATCAAGCCCTCATCACACAGTCACTCAGGGGATTAGCTATATTCAGTTTATTTACAGTTCTCCACCTTGGTTCCCAGTATACACAAGTCATTCTATTGGCCTGAAGCCTGGCCAGGCAACAGTCCACTGGCTGGTTACTCATAAAACTCACTCTTTCAGGAGTCAGTATCCTCAGGTTAACACTCCATACCCTCCTTCAGGTTAGGAACAGAGATATGTCTCCTTTGGCATTCAGTCAGATTCTGACTCCTCTTCAGTTCTTCCTCTTATATACACAGCCAGGAGTGGGCTTGGCTTCCCCCCCTCGGTAACTCTTAAAGGGCCCATAGCCCTATTATGGCCCAGCTTTACCACACACCTCCCTCTTAAAAGGTGGGATTAGCCAGTTAATCCTGGCTATTACATCATCAATCATATACACAGAGTTGTATCATTTTCCTTTCCACAGTTCCATTACATCCGCAGTCTTATACAGCTTCACTTCAAGCATATAATACAGTTCTCATTTGTAATACCAATCTCTTTTTAACATGGGGTCTGGCACCCCAATATGGGCTCTAACACCGTCCCAGCCTCCACATCTCCCATTAACAGTCAGGCCCATTCCACCGGGTATTTAACATAATCAGTATGTCTCCAAATCTCTCAGCTCTGCGAGCCTCACGGTCCTGCGTAGTACAAACCATACCAACACACACAGTTATTCCCAGGGCTGTCTTTCATTTTTTCCTTTCAGACAGGTGTTACTTTTTCAGCATTCACAAGGATTCCTTCAGTGACTATAACAAAGCCCCAAAGCCTTTGGCTTTCCTTCACCTGGTTTACAGGCTATACAGTGTCATTTCCATTTATAACAGTGTATAGTACATTCTCAGGCTTATAACATTGCCACTAATTGTTAAGGTTTTCTTAGCCCCAGTAGAGGTCATAATATCCTTTGGGGTCCCCACAGTCCATTAGAGCTTCATTTAGCCACTATAATCAAGCCACATTACAGACTTCTAATTCAGCTACCTTTAGCTTCTCTCGTTGATTCAGGCTACCAATAGCTTTCTATTCCATAAGCAAAATCCCTCTGGTTTACAAGAAGAATTAAGACTCTTGCAAATTCAATCATGCACTAAAAAGCATGGAAATTGCAAGTTAAGCCTCCTGCCTTAACGTCCGTGCCAAGTTAGCAGTAAAGACATTGTAGACTCTCACATATTGTGCTCACTTACAACTTAGGCTCCATGCACCCACACTTTGCCTTCGTCATTCAGCCTCAATCCTCTTCCTCTTTGCAGGTTGGGGGCAACACTGAAGTTGGGGACAGGAGGGCATGAACCAGGAGGACATGAGCTGGCCCCTCACCCCTTCCGTTTCCTCTTTAAGAAAGAGAGAACTTATGAGTTCTGGCTCCCACCCCTTCTCCCCCTCTAATCTACTTGGTCTCAGCACTGTAATGGAGAACTCAGGACTCCTGGCTTCCAGTCTCTCCACCCCACTCTAATCAAGTAGGCTGCACTCCCTTCACAGGCAACTCAATAGTCCTCATTCCTAGCCTGTTCTCCTCTCAACCTTGTAACAGAGAACTCAAGAGTCCAGGGTCCAAGTTGCCCCTGTAGCCCCCACTCCCCTCACAGAGAAATCAAAAGTCCTAGGAAATATAATATTTGTCTGTATGTGTGATATGGAACAGAAGTGTGTGTGTGGAATGACAAAAACAACAACAGCCACACATAGGAGAGGAAATAGAATACATGATCTGAGGCTATTGGGAGTCAAAAGATAGGGAATCAGCTATGGTAAGTGGGTAAAACGATAGGACTGCTTCCTCAAATATCCCATCAGTCTTCCAAATCAGTTATTTCACTCAGAACCTTATTATTGTAACTACTTCTTATTCCTCCTGTCATTCCACCCACTTACTTAATCCTGCACACTTTGTATTTTCCCCTGTCATTCCAATCATTCCACTTACTGCATCTGGTGCCTTCCTCATTATTTCACACCCTTTTGCCTTCCCTATGTACTCCCAAAGATGCAACTGTGTTGTATAATTTCACAATCACTCAATCAAATTCAAATTCATTGCAAAGCCATGCCATAGGCCTTAGCAAAAACCATACAAAGAAATATAAACATTTTAAAAATCACACATATAATAAAACAAATATAAACATCATAGATATTAAAATCAAAATATCCAAGAGCACACAAACCATACCAGCATTGACTCTAGAACACACCTTGCCCTTCAGTAATCACAGGACAGAGATAGCCCAAACCTTACTGGGAATTCACTTTAGGGGGGAAAAGGTGTCCTTGCCCTTCAGCACGCTTTGGAAGTGGGCCATCCCAAACCCTGTTATAGAAAATCCTTGCCCTTCAACTGGCACCCCCACAATAACTTAATTGGATGTTGGAATGACAATAGTATTTATTTAGAAATTGGCACTGCTTTTGGCTCCATTCCTTCCAAAAGCCATTCTATTTTATTAATGTCAATGCATACCCAACTTAAAGTTTAAATTAAATATTTGTATACGACTCTTCCTAGCTTCGCTGTGCTCTGTGAGGGCAGTGAAGACTAGTGGGTAAGAGGGACAGTTGTGAGTCATTAGTCAGCTGTCCCATTCTCTCCAACTGTAATAAAAGGATAGAGGGAAAGAGGGGGTGAGGGCAGTGGCGGCTGGTGGGTTTAGAGGTTGGTGGGGCAGTAAGGCCGGCCGGCCCGCCGGCGGGCAAGCGCAACCTTATTCCTGGCAGAGTTCTAGGGTGGGGCTTGTCCATTGTAGGCCAAGCTTGTACTACCTAGGGCAGGTGTCTGCAAAATTATTCCAAAACCTGATCAAATATTTAACATATACAAAACCTCAGGGCCACAACAAAATAACTGCAGTGTGCATTTCCAAGTACAGTTGAATGGCAGATTATATATTGCTATTGCACTGTACAGGAA
>QEPC01005870.1:199365-215340 GCA_003113815.1 Sphenodon punctatus
ACAAGGACTCCGTGTATCGCCGCATCGTGCGCATGCGCGGCAGCCCGGGCCTGCATTGAAACTGACAGGACGGGCCTTTTTAAAGGTCCTGACCTGTCCTTGCGTGCGTGCAGGGTTTGCAGCCCCGGCCCCCGCCCGCATCATGCTGGAGACAGGGAGGCGTGACTCACTCAGCCTCCCTCTCTCCCCAACATGATGCGCCGCGGGGGCTGGGGCTGCAAACCGGCGCACTGTGATCTCGGTAGCGCTGGGGGCTGCCTTGTAGGGCACCGCCCCCAGCGCCAAAGCAAGGGGCCGCCGCTGGGTGAGGGGCCAGCTCATGCCCTCCTGTCCCCAGCTTCACTGTTGCCCCCAACCTGCAAAGAGGAAGAGGATTGGGACTGAAAGACCAAGGCAAAGTGTGGGTTTATGGAGCCTAAGTTGTAAGTGAGCAGCACAATATGCAAGACTGTACAATGTCTTTACTGCTAACATGGCACGGACGTTAAGATAGGAGCTTTAACTTGCAATTTCCATGCTTTTTAGTGCATGATTGAATTTGGAAGTCTTAATTCTTCTTGTAAATGGGAGGCTTTTTGATTTTGGAATATTCAAGTTTTTTGTTAAATACAATGCAATGTAGAAAATTTGTCCTGCTGGTTCAGTAGAATGCTGAGCAGCACAACCACTATGGGAGCAGGGCTTAGGGGAGGCCAAGGTGGAAGAAGAAAGCAAGGTGAAGGTGGACATTTACTGGTAGCTCCCTGCATTACTAAGAATACAACAACTTTGGTTCAGTTTAAGCATTGCAAACTTCAAAAAACTGGTCTCTATGATCTCTCTAGCTCATAATCATGATACTGTTGACCATGAGATATTGGTGACTTGCTTATGGGATCGATCTGGAGTGGGCAGGATTGTCCTTGACTGGTTATGCTCCTTCCTGGCTGGGGGAACTTAGCGTGTGGTGTTTGGAGATTGTTCTTCATCTCCATGACCTCACATGTGGTATCCCGTAAGGTTCTATTCCATCCCTTCTCATGTTCAACAGCTACTTGGCAAGGTCGTGAGATGGTATAGGGTACGGTGTTATCAATATGCTGATGACATACAACTCTACCTCTCATTTTCATCTGACCCAGACCTGGCAATCTCGGTGCTTACTCGATGTCTGGAGGCTTGAGGTTGGGGATTGAATGAGGGCGTGCTGACACTTGCTGCAACCTCCATCGTGGATCCTCCCTCCCTGTGATGGACTGGCACTATTTCTCCCCCTTGGCCATGCTGCTGGCTTCCGTTCACCTGCGTGACCCATCCGCCTTCCCATCTGTCTACTGTGGTGCAGTCTGTGGATCTACCTACTGACACTTTCCTGCCAGGTGTTCCTGTGAACCCCTTGGACCCTGTGAATCAGTAGTACTGCTCCTTCCATGCACCCTGGGGTGCTACCCCCCTGTCCCTGGCATCTGTTCTCCTTGGCTGGTGTAACATCTTATAGGTCCCTGTGCCAATAAACATTAGCCTTGTTTAGCTGCCTCTGTTCTCCTGCTGTCTCCATGGGTCCATTCCACCGTGCTGGTTCTAGAGTCTTGGGTGTGGTTCTTGGGGGCCTTGGAGTATTGTTATAGTGGGATGATTGCTCCAACGGGGCACCTTGACATCAGCATGCTAGGTGTGCTGCTGTTATGGCCATCCATACCTGAGGGGGGGGGCGTTAACTTTGAGCTCAGGTGATGTGCACCTTGTGGGCTCTTGCAGCTCGTGGTTCATATTAGTTGGGTGTTAATGTGCTCCAGGGCTCTACCTTTCACCCCGTGCAACTGCCTTGGGGGTTCAGGGTCCACGGATGGTAGGGCCATGGTGTGTGTGGATGGGCACTGTGCTGTTCTGTCAGGGTGGCCCATGCACCCTTGCACAAAAATGTTGGGGATGGTTCCCAGTTCTTCTGGGTGGGATGTTACGTGGCATGGGCTCTTGGCTCTCTAGTGGGTGCTCCCTCCATGGTCTGTCATTTCCCACCCTATTGTTGCTCTCCCTATTTGTGTTTCCCTGGCTCTGTAAGCCCCATGGCATGTTTCAGAACTTTGTTGTCTCCCACAGCAGCCTGCATGGATGGCTATGCATTGGACTGTGTGTTGGTGCATGGCTCTGGGTGCCTGCTGCCATCGCCCTCCATGCCATATGTCACTGTGGTTGGTCCCTGGCTGCTTCCGACCCACCCCCTCTCACGCAGTTTTGCTTCCTGCATGGGGCATGGTCCTTCCTTCTGTCCGTGCGCTACTGTCCGTTCCTATTGGCCTGGCCTTGCTCTGGTTCCAATCCCGTGGTGCATTGTGTCTACCACCCCCAATCAGTCCCCCATTCCTACTCTTGAAGCCATGGAGGGGTGTCATAATCGGAGGGCTCCTGGCTGTGAGTCTGGGCAGCTTTCTAGGTGAGATCTGCCTCCCTGTGCACTCCCTTGGTCTCTGCCACTGGGGCGGTGGCTGAGAGGGCCCGGTGGGAATGGTTGGGCTGTTGTGAGCTTTTGGCTGGTGACCAATATGCTCCCCCCTGTCACTGCTGGATCCCCGTCCCCATCTCCCACTTCCTCTTCCCTTCCAACTGCTGTGATGGTGTTCCTGATCGTGCTGCGGCTGGGAGTTGGCCGGACAGCTCCAATGGGTGGCTGCTGAGTTTCGTTCTGGGGCTAGGGTGTACAAGGAGATTTGTGATGTCATGTATCTTCTATATAGGCATATATTTTTGACCATCTGTGTTTCACTATATTGGAAATCAGAATTGTCCTCTCTGTATGATGACTTCCTAAAGAGCTGTCCTATAGTGACCTTTCTACTGAACTCTTAACCAGATACTGGAATAGGAGATGTAATCAACCTGTCTACTGGAAGAGGAGATGTAATTAGCCAGTCTGTCTCTTAAAGAAATCAACATTTTCTGTTGACGAGTCTCAAGATATGTGACTCTCAAGCAGGGCAGGAAGAGGCCTTGTTTGTGTGGAGTTTACTCATTGTTAATCCTATCTTAGATGATAGACACCTGTTTTAGTATGTATCAACAGGCTTCTTACTATGAACTTTGAGAAAGCCCTCCCTGTCAGCAGTTTTGCACTGATGTCATTTTTAGCTGACTTCCAAGCAATTTTCATTCTAAAAGAAGGGAGAGGAGAAATGGATTTTTAAAAAACAGTTCCTTCCTTGGAACTTTGCTCACATCCATATGGCAGTATGGAACAAAGGACTGGGTAATATGATGCATTGAGTCAACCATAGCAATAATACTTAGAGCATATGTTATATCTTATAGATGTTAAGATCTTTGAATTTGTAAAAGAGCTGTTCCCTAACAGAAATGTCTTTCTACATCATGTACTTTTAACTGACACTGTTTCCTTTGTACTATGTCTTTATTTGAACTTAAGCAAACTGTTGCTTTATATTTATAATATTCTTAAGTCTCATAGCTTCATTTATAAATGAATTACCTTTACAATACTTTGCTGAGCAGCTGGCTTATTAGCATAGTGTAAACTGAGTTTCCACATATTGGAAGAGAGCACCCTGTATCCAGACCAGATCATGTCAGGCCTGGATCACTAAGCACAAATTCCCTTTGAGGAAACTGAGGCACAACGTGACAATGAGTTACCCCTGTGTGTGTCTGTTCCTCTCTCCTCATATGTGTGGGCTCCCTGGATGTTGCAGCTTGTGGGATGCCCTATTAGCATTCTCCCTTTGCTTCTCTCCTTTAATGCAGGCGATGATTAATGAGAGGACCAGGGAGCAGAAGGAGGTGGTCCAGCTGGTCCTGCATGTGCTGTAGTGGGTACATGTCTTGAACCGTGCCCAAGAGGATTTCTGGAGGTGGGTACGGGGTCGCAGGCCCTACTGAGGGCTCAGATCTGCCCCTCCACCCCACCTTGTAGCTGCTCAATGTTGTTGGGTATTTTCAGACGTTACAAGATCACAGTCAACCACAGTGAACCACAGTCAATCCCATGGTGGGGCCAAAGTGCCCTAAACATCTGTTTCAGGGGCGCCAGATGTTCACCACAGTCATTACCCACAAGAGGTAAAAAATAACCATGCTTCCGGAGCTCCAGCCCGGACCATCTCCGAAAGCGTGGTCAAAGCTATTCCCAATGGGAAACAAAAAAAAGTAACGACTGAATGGCAACCACTGGCCGGAATCAAGCAATATGATTCCCAGCCAGGGACAAAGCACGCAGTGTCATTGCCAGGCATCAAGAAACAACACAGGCCAGGGAGGGAGATTTAAAGGGCACACAGCAGCAGGGGGACGTGGCGGGATGGAGCGAGGTGGAAGGGAGAGGAGAGTGGAGGGTGAGAGAGCAAGGGAGAAGAAGGAGGAGGAGGAGGCGGCGGCATAGGCAGAGGAGGCGGTGGTCGTGCTGCACATGGAGGCAGTGGAGGGACAGAAGCATCAGCAGCAGTCAGGACAAACCACCCCGGTGCCTTCTGGGTGCTTTGACCGTGGCCCGGGACTGGCGTAACGTCTGTTGCGCTGCCCCGGGCCGTGGTCTGCCGGTCCGATTCCCTGCCGTAGTCCCACTCCTGTCACGTCTTTTTGGGGCCTCTCTTTCCCACTGGGGGCGGGGTGGTGGTGGTGGTGGTTAGCCGGTTCACCACCGCTGGGAATCCACTGTGGTGAATCGAGTGCCCGTAACGTCTGAAATCACCCGTTGTTTGTTGTTTGACGTGAGCCTGTTGCTCTAGCTGGTTTATAAATAAAGTTTGGTATGCTTGGTTCCCCCTGGTGTCTGTTTTCTCTTTTCAAATCTAAGTGAGATATAAGTTCAGAAGTGAATATATTAGACTTAGGTTTATTGTTCTGAAAAAATCTGAGAAGACAGAATTTTGGCTTTTCCTTCAGAAAAGAAGAAATGAACTTGAGGTTTAGGAAAGAGGAAACAAATGATAGCTGTATGAAGTAAAGACAGTTCTATTTAATTGCAATATTACCAGTGTGGTGTAGTGGTTAACAGTATAGTAGTAGGACCATGAGGTAGGAGGCGTTAGGGAGAGAGAGTCCCAGTTTAAGTCTCACCTTAGCCATAAACTCACTAAAAAGACATAAGGTTAACACCACTTTAACATTTCTTATCCATCTTACAGGACTGTATTGGTGCCCTATGCAGCCCTGCAAAATGCATAAGAAATGTTTAAATGGAGTTAAAGTGGAATTAGCATTATGTCTGTTTTCACCCTGGGTGACCTTGGGCCAGTCACAGATCTCTCAGCCTAACCTACCTTGCACGGTTGTTGTGAAGATTAAGAGTTGAGTTAATTAGCTAATGTTACAGTTAATAAGGTAAAGAATTGTAAGACACCCTGATGTTATTTTATCTGGTATGTGTAAGTCACCCCAAGTCGCTTTCTGAAAGAAGAGTGGGGTAAAAATGGAAGCATAAATAAAATAATGAAATAAATAAATACATAAATAAATGTGGAAGATTCGGCCCGTGCTATTTATATTATTTAGTTATGACATCATAATGGCCCTTGTCCCTTCTCCCTAGCTGCCCCCCATGCTTGGAACTCCCTCCCTGCCCACATCCGCCTCGCCCCCTCCCTTCATACCTTCAAATCCCTCCTCAAGACCCACCTCTTCCACTCTGCCCTCCCCGACTCCTCTTTCCCCTCACATAACTCCTGCTGATACCCTCCATTCAGTACAATCTGTTACCTGAGGTCTGTGTACTCATATCCTCACCACACAGACCAGCCAGACATCATTCTCGATGTAACCAAGCCAAGCACGTTCTCCTGGGACCTTGCATCTTCGTGAATGTTACACCCCTTGTCTCTCCCTCTGATCCCCTTCCTTCGTACTCCCCCCTCCCCCCTGTCTCTCAGGTTGTAAGCCCTAGGCCAGGGACTGTGTCTATTCCATTACTTTGTAAAGTGGCAGGTACATTGCTGTAGCTATATGAATGCATGCTAATAATAATAATAATATCACCAATGGTGACTCATCAGTGGGGCTAATGCGACCCAGCACAACTAGAAAAATCCTACCTCTATAGATGAGCTGCTGTTCCTTATAAAGAGGCTTTGGCTGTATGATAATTAATGCTGCAACAAAAATTAATTTCAAATTAAATTATTAGTATAAATTAACATTTGAAATATGATTTTTTTTTTTAGTTCATCATTTTATATATTTGACAATCTATAGAGTAATGTGAAAATTTCATTTCAAACCTGAATTTTAGCCCTCCCACCCAGAATCTGTGATTGCACCCCATGACATCTGGCTCAAGATAACGCTAGGAAGGCTTCTGCTGCAGCCTGCAACCAACCACAGCATTACCAGGTTTCCAGCCAATCAACCTTGTAAAAGTCTCTTCCACTGCCACAGCTGCTTTTGGTGTAACTGAAAACATCTTGCTTCCCCATGCTACCACTCCAAACAGCTGATTTGCTAACTATTTGTTGAGATTGTATGTGGACAGTCTGTGGATACAATCAAATCAGTCATGGTTAGCAAATCAGCCATAAATTTCAGTTTTAGTCTATCTTTAATTATTACTGAAAGTGGTACAATTACGATAGACAAATAACAAAGAACTAAAATATGATACCTTCCAGTTCTTGCAGGACCAATTGGGTATTTTAGTCCTTAGGTACATATTTATTTACACATTCAAACAAGAAAAATATTTAAACATAGAGAATCTAGAAAATACTCAATATTTTTAATTAGTACCATAATCAGCTATTATTTTGGTCACGTTATCCATCCCTGGATAAACTATCGAATGGATTTTTATATTTTTCTCAGAATAAATCGTTTACTAATGAATACTTTTATTATTTGGCACACACTCGCCCATTTGCAAATAATTTATTCAGATGTTTCCCATCAATCACTGAATAATTTTATTCATGAATATCTATTTCTAATTATTTTACTAGATCCTTCTACAGGATCCATAATCATATCTTGCTATTTGTAAACAGGGAGACCGCTGCAATGAAAGATAAACTCCTAACTAGCATAACTTCCTCTAAAGAAGTTTTCAGTACTTTATTTTATATACTCAAGTGCATAATTAATGGAATCAATTATCTTACTGTTGTTGATAGCAAAGAGATTTCTACATCATCCTTTGACTCTCCACCCTTTCTGATTTTACTGGAAATGTTTTATTTAAATTTAATTATTTATTTATTTAAAATATTTCTACCCTTCCCCTCTCACACCAGGTGACTTAGGGTGGCTCACAATCACAATTAAAATAAATACAACAATAAATACAAAATGAATACAAAAATATAATATTGCTATGCTGGCTATGCTTGTTTTTGGAATCCCTCAAAACATTGAGAAATACAATTAATTTCATTTGTGAACAAGATAGCTGATGAATGAAAAAATTGCATTCTTGCTCAGTGATGCTAACCCAAGCATTTTAAACCAAGCATCTACATACATATATACCAAATAAATGTAAATGGGTGTCATGCAGAAATGAATAGCAAAACTGAGCTTCCTTAAACCTGATCTCAGTTAAGAAAATGTTAAAGAGAATCCCCCTGATAGGCGCCTTGTGCACAGCGGGGGACTTTGTGCCCGCCCCACTCGGGGAAGAAGGCACAGGGTCGGGGTAGGGTTCCCACCAAGCGGGAGTTGAGCCGGTGGCTTGCATGCTATGCAAATGGCGATCTGCTGGGATCGCCGTTTTCAGAGTCTTGAGGGTCTCAGAGCGCGAAAACCTGGCACGCTCATTGGTCAGGGGGAGGTCACATGGTTACCGCGCGCTGCGCAGCCCTTCTGTTGGCTAGCAGTCCGTGAATGAAGAGGATGCATTCTGACTTCTCCATTATTCCCCTCCCCCTAGGCATTAAAGGAGGTGGCCTGGGCTCTTTTCTTTCAGCTTGGGATTGTTCCCCCCCGGACTAAATGAAACGACTTGTTGTTTCCCCCCTCGACATTGCAGATAAGTGGCTGGGTCAGGGATACAGGGTTGGGAACAGGAGCATTGTAGTGGGTGGGTGGGGGAACCAGGGGAGGCAGCGTTGGGAAGGATTCACTCCCGCAGGGGAGGGGGGGTTGTTTAGACACGGTGGTTGGGGGGGTGCTGAAGGATGGGCTGGAGTAAAGGTCCTGGGAAGGCCAAGAACCCCCCCCCCCGGGTAAGAGAGGACATCCAGAAGGCACAAGGCAGAGTAGGAATCATGTACCCATCTCACCCAGGGATGATGGGGGGGGGCTGAGATGTGCATGGTCCAGGAGTCAAACAGGGGGGGAGCACCTGGAGGGGACACGGTGGCTGGGCCCAGCAATGTAGCTTTGGGGGTGTTAAATCAGGAGGCCTGCTCAGTGCAACATGTGGTAGCAGCACCCCCTGCTGGTGGGATGCTAGTGGAATTACCAGGGCAAGTAGGCCAGGCTCGCACTGAAATAGGTTGCCAGGATGAGGTAAGACAAGTGCTGGTACAAGCAATGGGGGTCAGAATGGGCCACCGAGATGAGTTTGTGGGAGCAGTGCCAGCTCTTGATGGCGGTGTAGGGGCTGGTGCCATATATAACCACAACCCTGTTTTAGTTAACCCCGCTGGGAGCAGCCAGTTCTCATCCAACCTGGCGGGTGTAGGTGATGGGGCCAGCCAGGTGGTGGAGCAGTTGGCACAAAAAGTTGATAGGATGGAGCTGTAGCTAGCCAAAATCGCAGCATTTATCAAGGGCGTAGGCCGGTTGGCGCCAGTAAGTGTGCCTCTGGGCACCCCGGTACAGGCGGCAGCACCAGCACAGGTGGCTGTGATTGATGGTGTGTATTCATTGGGGAGTGAGGTGGGGCTCGACTGCAGGGTGTAACTGGGGAAGCGCAGTCAGTCGTTGGCATGGCAGTGATATCATGCACTGTGGCAGGTGTAGGTTTGGTACTTGGGTCACCTGCTCTGCAGCGGGGTCCGGGAGTGGCCCAAGTGGGGGGTCACCCAACAGCTAACTCCAACGCTGAGGGGCAAGGGAGGAAGCGCACTCGATGGTTGTCCCAGTGCCGATGGCATTGGCGTATACTGGGGCGAGCGTGGGTTCGCTAGTGGGGCTGCCTGCTCAGAAGCTCGGGCTTGGAGTGGTGTAGGTGGGACAGAGTGGACTGGGGCTGTTGCGAGTGCAGCAGGACCCGAACAGACTAGTATGGGTGGATAATGTCTGGCGCCCACAGGCTGTAGCTGCTTCGACGGGCCAGGCCGAGGTGTCGTTGGCCGGACAGAGTCAGGTTTCAGGAGGTCATTGTGCCCTGGGTCAGTCTCAGGTAGGGATCCTGGGTCCCCGAGCAGTTACAAATGTGCTGGGTGCTCAGGATCGGGAAGTCCCACCCTTGCAAAGGGGGTATGCCAGGGTTTTGGCACGCATTGGGGTGCACTTGATTCAAGCAACAAGGGAAAAAATCTGGAAAGGGGATTACATAGATTTGTTCGTGCTCCCCTTTTGTGACCTGGTCCTGGATCCTAACGCAAAGCCGGAGCTGAGGGAGTACATGAGAGCAAAGCAGATTGATAGAAACTGGGCCAATTGGGAGTCTGCATTTATACTTTACGCGGGTGTGATAATGCAACCATCTACAGAGCGGGCTGTTCAGCTCTGGAAGTACTTTGATATTGTCAGGAGGGCCTACCTGACAAAAGAAGGCTTTGGGTTGCTGAGGTATGATGAGACCTTCATACAGAATTCAGCTCTCTCTCCAGGGGTCAGATGGGATGTGAAGGACCATGATTTATTGATTGAATGTACTCAGGAGAAGGATGTGGTCCGGGTGGACAGTGGCCATGTCATAGTCAAGGGGGATGGGCAGCCGACGGAGGTGTCGCGGGGTGAGGTGGCAAAAAAGTGGGTCAGTCACTGGCATGCTGGGACTTTAATGAAGGGTCTCGGTGTTTTCATGCCAGTTGCAGGTTTTGCCACTCCTGCCTCCAGTGAAATGGGTCCCACCCCCTTACCAACTTCCCCAGGAGGAGGAGCAGTGGTCAGAGAGGTAGGTGCCCCTTCCAGGCTGGAGAGGGTCATGGCGGTGGTGCTGGACAAGCAGTTACAGGGAAGCTCCCCAACTCCAGTTAAGTGGTGGTTCCTCCAAGATTTGTTTGTGGATTACCCACAAGTTGAGGTTGCCCATTACATGATAGAAGGTTTTAGGTTTGGATTTGCAATTCCTTTTGAAGGGGTTAGGGAGCATATGTTCACTAGGAATTTGAGATCGGTTGTGGGATTGGAAGAAATTGTTGAGCAGAAAATAAACAAAGAGGTTTTGGAGGTCAGGGTGGCAGGTTCATTTGATCAACTGCCTATGGCTAACCTTAGAGTTTCACCGCTGTGTATTGTTCCCAAGAAGGCCCCCGGGGAGTACAAACTGATTCATCACTTGTCGTACACCAGGGGGTTTTCGGTTACTGATGCGATCCCTCATGAATTGTGTTCAGTGCACTACGCCTCGTTCGATGATACCATGGAACTGGTGTGTGCGTGTGGTGTGGGTGCACTTAAGGCAAACAGCGACATTAAGTCTGCGTTTCATCTCTTGTCGGTGCTCCCTAAGGACTTTGACCTGCTGGGGTTTTCCTTTATGGGTCAGTTCTTTTATGACAAGGCCATGCCTGTGGGATGATCCCTCTCATGTGCAGCCTTTGAAAAGTTTAGCACCAGGCTGGAATGGAATGTGCGACAGAGGGCGAAGGCAGGTCACATGACACATTATCTCGATGACTTCATGTTCATCTGTCGTGCGGGGTCACCGTTGTGTGGGGAGCTGTTGAACCTGTTTCGGGAGGTGGCAAGTTTTGTGGGTGTCCCAGTGGCAGAGGAGAAAACCGAGGGTCCAGCGACAGTTATGATTTAATTGGGAATTGAATTGGACTTGGTGAAGGAGGAGTCACGTCTGCCTGACACCAAGTTGGGGGATTTGCGCAAGGAGATAAGGGCCTGTGTGGCATTCAGTAAGGTGATGTTGCGAGACCTCCAATCGTTGCTTGGCAAGCTTAATTTTGCATGCAGGGTGATTGCACCGGGTCATGCCTTCCTGTCCCGGTTATACGCCGGAACGGCAAAGGTGTCTTTGCCTCACCACATTAGGGTCACAAACAAGATGCAAGAGGACTTGGATGTATGGTTGGACTTCTTGCAGTGGCATAACAGGGTTAGTTTGTGGTAAAGTCTGTACAGAATAGGGATGGGCAAATAGATCGCGGTTCGGGTTCGGCCGTTCGGTTCAGCTACGTTCAGTTCGTGTGTTGGATTCATGCATTCGGGTGGTTTTCCGGGTTCGTGTTCGGCTGTTTGGTTCAGGTTTGGCCATTTGGGAAAACGTATTACGAGAGCTCGGGAAGCCATAATCATGCTGGAAACTGGAAATTCGAGTGTGTGCGGAGCTGTGTGGCGAGTGAGTGTGTGTTTGACTCGGTGGATGCTCAGTTTGTGTGTTTTGGCTGCGTTTGTGTTGGGTTTCGCTGTGCTGTGTGTTTGGGTGGTTGGTGAATGTTGGTGTGTGTTGTGTGGGTGACTTTTTTGAGTGTGTGTGTGCTTAAAAAAAATGAAGAAGGCTGAAGTTTTGATCCCTCGATTGGGGGGCAACGTGCCAGTCGCTGGGGAGGAGGAAGGGGTAGAGGTCGCTGCCCCTACTACACCTCTGGTGGTGGTGTCTGGCTCCTCGACTGAGGAGCCAGTGGTGGGCTCAAGAGGTGATTCCAGGTTTGTAAACTTTTTTTTTACTTTGAAGACAAGAAAGGCTCTATCTGTTAGAGCAAACTCACTGGTGTGCAGGTGGGTGCGTGGGTGGTGGGCATCAGTTCGCACAAACAGTGGCCATTAGCAGGTGGCAGTGGATGTCTGCCACAGAGAGAGAGGGTACTGTAGTGTGGGGGGCTCTGGCATGAGCAGCACCCTCACCCAAACATGTGCCAGGCTAGCAAGGGTCTCCACTTTCCAGTTGCCATCCCATTCCCTCTGCACCCCCAAATAAGGGCAGGCTCTTTCCTCCAGCCAGGGTCACATCTCCCGTCACCATCCCTAGCACCCCAAGGAGGGCAGGTCTTGCAAGTGCCAGCCAGGGCCTTCCTAGTTGCAATCCCAAGTACCACATGGAGGGCAGGGTTTGTACGTGTCAGCCAGGGCCTTTCTAGTTGCAATCCCTAGCATCCCCTAGCACTCCCAGGAGGGCAGAATTTTCATATGCTTTGTAGATGCAATCCCTTGCGCCCCAAGGAGGGAGGACTAGAGGCATCATCATAAATGCATGATTTTTCTTTGGTGTTCTTAATGTGTTCCCATTTCAGAGAGGAATCAGATGTCGGCCCCAGCGCTGCTGCCAGGACCAGGCCAAGTCCAAGGACTCAGAAGACCCCCTAGGTGGAGGTCGCCAGTGGTGACATCCCCAGACATTCGGCGCTAGACGTCAGATGTCTGCAGGTTCTATGACAAGAGCAATGTAATCTCCACATTCAAGGTATAGCATGGGAACTAGAACAACAGGGAATTAATTCCCCTATGACCTGTTAGGAACAGAAGTCCCCTGCAGAGAGAGATTGGATGGCCACCCAGTCCACCCACTTGTGGAGACAGAATGCAGGCAGGGCTTGACAGACCATTGGTCTTACACAGTATGGCACATCTTATGTTCCTATCTTTTTCTGCTCTTTTTAGCACTGCAAAAAAGTTTTCTGCCGGCAGAGGACCTCGTCGGGGCTCATAAACCATATTGAGAGGAGTCACGGCCTGAGAGTGAGGCAGCTGGGTGAGGAGGAGTCTTGAGTGGCGGCTGTGGAGCCTCAGTGACAGAAGAAGGGGGGAAAAGGCAACCCACAAATGGAGGCATAGAAGTCCTTCCCCCTCCCCTCCCTCCATCCCCGAAATGGAAACCCCCGGGCCCCTGGAGGACGCAGAGGCCAAGGCCCTTTGGGCCAAGTTGAAGCAGGCCATCCGGGACCATGTTGCAGAGGCCTAGAGCTCTTCTTCTGACCTGAAGAACCACCTGGTGGAGCAGCTGCAGACAGTCCAGGTGGAGCAGCAGAAGGTGGAGGCATACGAGCAGTATGTTTCCACTGAGCTGTACCGAGTGCAGCTGTACCACCAGGCACTCTCCAAGTAGCATATGGACATGAAATAGGGGTTGGAGTTTCCCATGGTCAATGGCGTGCTGCATGAGCCCGAGGTCACCGGCTTTCAGGCCTCTGAAGTGCGCCAAGGTCTGTTGCCTTTCCACCAATTCCAGGGGGACAGGCCCAGTGGCAGCAGAGCCAGAGACTCTTAGTTTAATTAATAAGTTTCATTTACATGTTTACTTTTGTTTTATTAAATGTTGTTGTTGCTGTTTTGTTTTCTTGTTATGTAAATAGTTTTAATTAAGGTTGTTAAATTTATTGCTATGAGCCTCGTTTTTTGTTATGAGCCTCGTTTGACCTGTCCACAATTTTATCCCTATTTGCTGAAGTTCTGGCTGGCAGGTGGCAGAATCTCATACAGTTTGTCGATCCCTTTCAGCAGCATCTGCCACCTCATGTAGTGTAATTTAGGGATGGGCAAATGGGGTTCAGACGTTCAGTGTTCAGTCCGAACTCGACCAGTTCTGACAACCGAATTCAAACTCGAACCCGAATGCAAACATACCAAACAGACCAAATTCTGAACGTCGAAATGGCCGAACACTTCGGTCAGTTCGGATTGTGTTCAGTTGAGTTTGAGTGGCTAAAACGTGGTCTACTGTCAGATCACTGGAAGGCCGTATGTAGCAGGGAGAGGGAAGTCATCTAACTCAGCTAGGAGCAGACTTCAAGGCACCAGGGGTGGAGGGTGGAGACTGGCTTGGAGTAGCAAGAATTACCATCCCTTTTCCCCTCAGACCACTGGCTTGGCAGACTGCAATTGGCCACGGGCTAGGCTGCACTGAGCCAATGGAGCTTGCAGTGAGGTGGGCGCAGCAAGAAACAAAACTGTCTGCCTCCCCCCTTTCCAATACCTTCTGAGATAGTCACTGTTCCTGAACAGCAGGCATTTCAGAAGGCTCCCTCTCTCCCAGCAGCTTTTGTTTTCCTCAATCCATTGCAATCCTCCTCCCATTTCACCCATCCAACCCATCTACCTCCATATCATCATTTATTTAGATTACCTTAGATAGATTTAGTTGTTATTTTTTGTTTTTATCCCTCCCTGTGCTCAATCTTCCTTCCTCCCTCCCCCTTACATTGAATCCTTTCCCTCTCCCATATTCCATCCCTGATTCCCTTCCCTTCCCCTATTTTTTTATTCATTTAGAGTAGGATTATTAGATTGATTTAGGTTTCATTTCAGTTTTGTATCCCTCCTTGTGTTGTTTGTGATTCCCCCCATCCCATATATATATAGATCGATAGATTAGAGATAGTAGACAGTTGTAGGAGTTACTAGTTAGCTTAGTGATACAGATACAGCATTTAGTGTTTAGTAGTGTTTGTAGGAGTAGGCCTTTGTGATAGATAATCAATTTAGTTAATAGTTGATAGCATTTAGAATAGTTATAGCAGATAGATTGTGTAGATATATATATATATATAATATTAGATAAAAAATAAATAAAACAATTAAAAGAAAATTTAAAAAAATATATAAAAACATTATTTTGGAGGGAGAAATGGAGAAGGGAAGGAGAAGCTAGTCTGCTGCCCATAGGGGAGGCAATTGGGCACGTGTCAGAGATGGGTGGGGCCAAGCACGGGGAGCGGCAGCAGGCAGCAGCAGTAGTCAGAGGCAGAGCACATCACACACACCCCAAACTCAGCAGGCCTGCTTTAGGGCAACAAGCTGCTCTGCATTGCCTCCTGGCAGTGCCCTCCACTACCAAGCAGGGCACTGAAAGGCCTGCAGGACTGCATCTGTCTCTGCTGTGGGTGGTTCTGGGGCTGCTTCCGATGTTCCTCCAGGGCCACCAATGTCCCCCACAATTGAGGCAATCCCCAGCAGTCTAGAGCTGTTGGATTCCACCCCGGCTGCTAGAGGCAGGGCCTGATCCCTGGCCAATGTCAGTACTAGGGAGAGGAGCAACAGCAGCAGCAGCAGCACTATCAGCTACAGAGGGGGACACAGGGAGAGTGCCAGCAGCATGGCGGGCACGGGCAGTCAAGCCTCTGGGTCACAGTACTCCTCTTCACAGGACATCACTGTGGTCACTGGGGACAGTGAGGAAGAGGCAGTCGGTGACACTAGTGCCACAGAGGAGATCTCTGTACATGAGGCAGTGTCTGACCCTCCTCCCAGAGCTGCATTGCCAGTGCCACAAAGTTCTCCCCCTCACAGCAGCGCTGGCAGCAGTGCATCCGCTGGGGCGGGCAAGAAGGCAAGAGGGGGGGGGAAATCCTCAGTCTGGGATCATTTTAAGCTGGTACGGGCAGATGATCCCAGAGAGGTGCAGTGCATGCTGTGCAAGAAGGTGGTGAAGCGCGGGCAGGTGCTTGCCAACCTTGGCACAACTGCAATGGTCAGGCACCTCAAGACATGCCACATTGCTGGCCTTCACCAGGGGGTGTGTGGTCACGAATAACACAGCCAATATCCTTAAGACAGTCTGTGACGGGGGTTTCACGAGCATCCCTTGCGCCACACACACTCTCCACCTGGTGGGGAAGGATGCTCTGGGTTTGGGTGAGAAGGGGATTAGGCCAGGCACCCTTAGCTCCCTGGTCGACCGGGGGAGGAAGCTTGCGGGCTTCTTCAACCACAGCGTGAAGGGCAGCGAGCTCCTCCAGGAGAAGCAGGCCAAGCAAGGGTCCCCGGTGCACACCCTTATCCAGGATGTCTCCACCTGTTGGAACTCCACCTTCCTGATGCTTGAGCGGCTTCTTGAACAGAAAGCTGCCCTGCATCAGTTTTAACTGGAGACAGACATCGAGGCACCTCCAGGGTACAACAGGGAGGAATGGGAGAGACATTGAGCAGCTCCACCACCACCCTCATCCAGGTGACCCCGCTGGTGCATAGTCTCCACAGCAGTCTGGATGAGATTCTGGG
>QEPC01005870.1:216334-308873 GCA_003113815.1 Sphenodon punctatus
TGCTGTCCCTCCCTCCTAATGCCTGGCACCCATCCTGCTCACTCTCTCTCTCTGTGCCTCTCTCTCTCTCTCTCTCTCTCTCTCTCTCTCATACTACACGGCCTCATCCGCCTTATCTGACTGACCTCAGGATGCAGGGCGGCTTTGGGAAACAAACTGTAAGCCTGCCAGCCAGCACATAACTAGCTACACGATCTTGGCTCGCCTATGTGATGCTGACTGACTCTGACTCTCTCACGCTGCACAGTCTTTTCTAGTCTATCTGATTGACATTGCCCTGCTGCCAATGTCCCAGTCTGCCTGCCCTTCTGACTCTCATGCAATGCTGCCTGTCTGCCCGCCCTGCTTGCTGCCAAGTTCAAAGCATGCATCAGTCCTGCCTTCCATGCCAAGGTGCCTGTCTTCCCACCCAGGTTGCCTAGCTAAAAGCCTGACCAGTGCCCAAGCCCACCTGCCCTACTGCCTCTCATGCCATGCTTCCTGCTGTTGCTAGTGACACTGGAACTAATTATTCCACCGCATGCTTAGAAGCAGCCACTCCAGCCCTGGGACCTGCCATCAGGGTCCTGGGGCCAAGTTACAGGCAGGGAGGGCTGTGGCCAAAACCTAGAAGCTGCTACCTTAGCCCCAGGACCCACCTTGATGGGGCTGGGGCCATAATTCCTCGCACACTCCGATGTTGTTCCACCGCATGACAAGAAACAGCCCCTCCAGTCCCGGGATCTGCCAACAGGGTCCTGGGGCCAAGTTACAGGTAGGGAGGGCTGTCTATCCACTGCATAAATAAAAAATAAAATTAACCATTCACAAAAACGAGGTATCAGTACTCTTATGTTCAAACCAGCTCAGGGGAGAGGGAACTCAGCAGAGATGGGTGTGAGGAGATCCCACCCACCCCAAGGGGAGTGCAATACATTCTCAAGTGGCGATAGGATGAGAGGAGAAGCCAAGTTTAGGGTGGGGAGAGGTATATACTTCACTCATGTGCTTGGAACATGAGGTAAGATGGCTGTCTGTAAAGCAGGGGGGGAAGCAGTGAGTTCTGCATAGTGGGGTGGGGGGGTGTTATGCCCCCCTCCCCGATCCCTTCTACAGGGAACAGCAGGTAAGCGGCCACCATCTTCCCAAGGATCTAACACAGATCCCTTCCCACTTCTCCCGTCTAGACGGTTGGGGGGGGGGATGCTTTGTACCAATCATGAGGGGGTGGGGAGCTTTGCCTGCCCCTTCCGTTCCCAAGCACCAGCCCGTCCCTTCACAACAACACACGCCTATCTCTTAGGATCGACTGTCTAAGAGATCCTTGGCCTATATGCTCCGTGACAAGGGCTCTGTACCATGGCCACCAATGTCTGCTTCTTCCAATGCCAATGGCCCCAAGGCCAAGCCTATATGCTGTCTGTGCCATGATGCCATGGCATAAAGAAACAGCTGCCGGCTGCTGCTGCCAGACCTATATGTTGTGTCTGTGCAAAGTGAATCTGTACCCCAGGTTGCTGTCTAGCTCAAAGCATGCCTCAGACGACCTTCCTGCCTCTCGTGCCAAGGTGCCTGTCTGCCCGCCCAGGTTGCTCTCTCTCTCTCTCTCTCTCTCTCTCTCTCGGCAGCAACCTGGCAAGCCCTCCCTGCCTGTAACCTGGCCTCAGAAACCTGATGGCGGGTCCTGGGGCTGGCATGGCTGCTTCTTGATGAGGTTGTAAGACATCAGAATGTGCAAAGAATGATGACCTCAGACCCATCACAGTGGGTGCTGGGGTTAAAGTGGCAGCTTCTGGATTTTGGCCACAGCCCTCCCTGCCTGTAACTTGGCCTCAGGACCCTGATGGCAGGTCCTGGGGCTGGAGTGGATGCTTCTTGATGTAGTTGAAGATTAGTTCTCTGTGCGAGGAATGACGCCCCCAGACCTATCATGGTGGGTGCTGGGGCTAAGGTGGTAGCTTGTAGATCTTGACCACAGCCCTCCCTTCCTGTAACTTGGCCTCAGAACCATGACGGCCGGTCCTGGGGCTGAAGTGGCTGTTTCTTGGTGCGGTGGAATGACAGTGCAGTGTGCGAGGAATGATGGCCCCAGACCCATCATGGTGGTTGCTGGGGCTAGAGTGGCAGCTTCTAGGTTTTGGCCACAGCTCTCCCTGCCTGTAACTTGGCTCCAGAACCCTGATGGCGGGTCCTAGGACTGGAGTGGCTGCTTCTTGATATAGTCGAAGATTGGTTCTCTGTGCAAGGAATGACGGCCCCAGACCCATCACGGTGGCTGATGGGGCTAAGGTGGCAGCTTGGAGATATTAGTCACAGCCCTCCCTGCCTGTAACTTGGCCCCAGAACCCTGATGGCGGGTCCTAGGAGTGGAGTGGCTGTTTCTTGAAGTAGTTGAAGATTGGTTCTCTGTGCGAGGAATGATGGCCCCAGACCCATCATGGTGGGTGCTGGGGCTAAGTTGACAGCTTGTATATCTTGGCCACAGCCCTCCCTGCCTGTAACTTGGCCCCAGAACCTTGATGGCGGGTCCTGGGGCTGGATTGGCTGCCTCTTGTCAGGCGGTGGAATGACTAGTGCCAGTGGCACTAGCAGCAGCAGAAATTGGTTGCCGGGGCAGGCAGTCAGGTGGTGTGGCATGAGCGGCAGTCAGGAAGACTGAGACAGGGTTCAAGTTTCGCAACCTGGGTGGGCAGGCAGGAAGCATGGCATGAGAGGCAGTAGGGCAGGTGGGATTGGGCATACTTTGAGCTAGGCAACATAGGTTGGAAGACAGGCACCTTGGCATGGGAGGCAGGACTGATGCATGCTTTGAGCTTGGCAGCAAGCAGTGCGGGCAGACAGGCAGCATTGCATGAGAGTCAGTAGGGCAGGCAGGCTGGGACATTGGCAGCAGGACACACAGATAGGCTAGCAAAGACTGTGCAATGCTAGAGAGCGAGAGCCAGTCAGTGTCACATAGGTGGCGGGCCGAGATTGTTTAGCCATAGGCCGGCTCGTAGACTTAGTTTGTTTCCCAATGCCACCCTGCATCCTGAGGTCAGGCAAGTAAGGCAGCGGAGGCCATCTAGTAAGAAAGAGAGAGAGAGAAAAGGCAGGGTGGGTGCCAGGCATTGGGAGGGAGGGAAAGCACCTCAGCAGCACAGGAGCTGTAGTCCTAGCCAAGATTGAGGAGGAGGAGCCCCGTTCCAAGACTGCCCATGGAATGGCGTGTGCCACTGCACCATTACTCCTTGTCGAGGAGCATCTCGGGGAATCCCAGCGGAAGGTTCACCTTCAGAAAGAGCAACTTCTCCAGCACCTTGGCCCCCAGCCTCAGGCTGTGCTGGGTGCATATGTCGCCCGCGATGGAGAACACCCTCTCGCTGGGGACACTGGTTGGTGAGCAGGATAGAATACCCTTGGTCACTTTGAACAGGGCCGGCCAGACTTTCGCCTTGCCGGCCCAGTAGGCCAAGGGATTGCTGCTGGGATCTGTGCATGGCTCCTTCTCCAGATAGGTCTCCACTGCTGCTGAGGCGCCACCATACTCCCTCTGGTAGCTCTTGGTGGGCACCACCTGCCCCACTGCCCTCAGCCATGCTGCTTGCCCTTTTGTGCTTGTCCCCATGTTCCCCAGAGTGGCCTACACAGACAAGTAGTTGCTGGAAGTAGGGGTCCGGCTGCTGCTGCTTGTGCTTCTGATACCACTAGGGCTTGGGGGCACAGATAGACCCAGATAGCTGGAAGGGGTTGCTGCTCCCACTCCCACCATCCTCAGGGGTGTCCTGCTGCATGGCCCACTCTGCCTGCCAGACCTTCTACACCAGCGTAACTTTCCGGAGGCCATAGACTGCAGTGTCATGTGCCATGATGCGCTTGATCCTGGGGTCCAGCATGGTTGCTAGGACATATTCGTCCCGGCGCAGGAGCTCATCGAAGAGCGCACTCAGCCCCGCCTTCAGCTTCCATGCAAGGTGAATCGCCTCATCGGACATTCTCCTGCCCTGAGGGTCATGATCCCCCCTCCCCCCCCCCAGAATTTCATCCAGACTGCTGTAGAGACTATGCACCAGCGGGGTCACCTGACTGAGGGTGGCGGTGGAGTTGTGCAATGGGTGATTTCAGATGTTACAAGTCTGAAATTCACCTCACCTGAACCACAGTCAAACACGGGCCGCATTTGACTGTGGAGCACGTCTGTTGGCTTTCCGCCAGATGTGCACAACAGTCAAACACGGCCCGTGTTTGCATTCACCACACTTCTGGACCTCCGGACGCGAGGAGGTTGAGAAGTGTCATGAAAGGCCACCACGGCCATGGTGAACGGAAAGTAACTTCTGTTTATGTACCGTTCACCACAGTCAATGGCATTCACCTCTGTCTGTGGTTGTGGAAGCATCCAGATTGGTCGCTCCCACTGCCCTTTGGGAGGAGGGAGGGCCGCCGGGGATTGCAGGGGGTGGGGCTGTGCAGCATGCTGCGCCAGGCAGCCCCACCACCTCTGGGGTGTGTGTGCCTCTTTAGACATGACGGGCGGGTGGCTGATTTCACCACGAGCCGTGGGGTGGTTAGGACCACGGCCGGGGGGTATTGGGGCGCATGTCTGTTGGCACGCCCCTTCACCCCCGGCCATGGTCTGAACCACCCTCTGGCCCATGGTGAAAGTGGCCACCCGTCATGTCTGAAATCACCCAATGTCTCTGTGACGGCCAGGAATGGTCTCAGGACAAAGACAGTTTGGGATATAATCTCCCATTCCTCCCTGTTGTACGCTGGAGGTGCCTCAATGTCTGTCTCCAGTTCCACCTGATTCAGGGTGGCTTTCTGTTCAAGAAGCCACTCAAGCATCAGGAAGGTGGAATTCCACCTGGTGGAGACATCCTGGATAAGGGTGTGCACCGGGGACCCTTGCTTGGCCTGCTTTTCCTGTAGGAGCTCGCTGCCCTTCACACTGTGGTTGAAGAAGCCTGCAAGCTTCCTCCCCCGGTCGACCAGGGAGCTAAGGGTGCCTGGCCCAATCACCTTCTCCCCCAATCCCAGAGCATCCTTCACCACAAAACGGAGGGTGTGTGTGGTGTGAGGAATGCTCATGAAGCCCCCATCACAGACTGCCTTTAGGATATTTGCCGTGTTGTCTGTGACCACACACCCCTTGGTAAAGGCTGCGCCTGGCGTGACCCACTCCCTCACCATGTGTCAGGATCCGCGGCGCCCTTCCCGGGCGCCGCGGCTTGCAGCGGGGGGGAGAGCGGTGGCGGAGCAGAGGCCTGCAGGACGGCTCTGGCCCGAGGGAGGAAGTGGCCCCGCCCGCACAACAAGACGCGGCCGGAGAACGGGAGGAGGCCACGCCCCCTGGGGAAGTACACAGCGTCCCTGGCCACGTGGAGGATAGAGGGGACCCGCCCACCTTGCAGGAGGGCGGGGTACCCCTGCAGCTGTCAGAAGCGGCGTCACGCCCGCTGCGCCGCTCTGCACGATTAGCGCAAAGAGGAAAGGGCGGGGCTAGCCCTTTATAAACCCAGGCGGCCGGAGCGTTCAGGGCTGGTGATTGAACGCAGACCGGCCGCCTGAAAGCAAGCTAAGTGGATTGTTGTGTTGTGAAACGAAATTGACTATTGTGTATTGTGTGTTGAACCTACCTACCCCTACCCCTGTGTGAGTCTAGTGTGAAGAGTCAGGGTGAGTGAGCGAGTGCCTCTCCTAGTCCCTCCGGTGTCCCTGCCCCCTCCCTTGGGGCCTGGGTGCGTGAATCCCCTTGTTCCTTTCCTTCCAACCTGTGGGCCCCTACGCACGCCTCCCTCACTGGTCCTCCGCACCCTACCGCCCGTTCCCGGAGTGCGCGAGTGATTGTGGTCGTGGTGGAAGGTGAGGGCCTTGCTTTGCCTACAATCTCGGCGCCCTATGATGATAGGGGCCTAGCTCAGACCTTGTGTCACGGGCAGTGGCCCAACTACTATCCTGACGGGCATTTCTCCACCCCGGGAGTATACCAGCCGTATTCCCAGGCGCAAGGTAGCGTGTGGTGTATGGTGTACGCATGGTCCCTAGGGCCGCCCTCTGACAGAATCACCAGCTTAAACAAAATTCCCCAGGGTGGGATTATGAATCTTGCTGAGGAAATGGCAGAGTTAACCCGAGCTGTGCGATCTTTAGCTATGGAAGTACGAGATATCCAAGAGAAACAACAGGAACTCGTGGCCCTTGTCGGCAGGGGCGCCGCCCCGCCAGACGATCCCCTCATGGAGGGAGCCGTGGGGGGGATGGCGCCACTCGCAGGGGCGGCCCCCCCACCGCCACTGGGGGGATTCGTGGGCCCTGGCCCTGGGGGCCCACTCCCCGGCTTTCTGCCCCGAGAGCCGCGGGGCCCCAGGGTGGAGCGCTTCACAGGGGACCGCAAGGCCTACCAAGGCTTTTTGGCCCTGTGTAGGCTGACATTTACCCTCCAGCCCGCCACATATGCCACCGATGAACTCAAGGTGGCATTTATTATAGGTAATCTGGGCGGGGTAGCCTTGGAATGGGCTACTACCTTGCTTAAAGGAAATAGCCCCCTCCTTACTCGTTATGAGGAATTCCTGACGGAACTCTCGTTCTTATTTGATGACCCTCATCGGGTAAAGGACGCAGAGACCACCATGCTAGCACTCAAACAGGGGAAGGGGAGCGTAGTGGAGTATATTACTCAGTTCCAGCAGCTAGCGCTGGAGCTTCATTGGCCAGATACCGTGTTGAAGGTGATGTTTCGTAAAGGCTTAGCGGAGGATGTCAAAGACCAGCTTGCCTTCACGGAACCGCCCCCGACGTGGGAAAAACTTGCCAGCCTGGCCCTACGTATCGAAGAGCGGCTGCAAGAGCGGCGTCGGGAACGTCGCCAAGAACCTCGGGCTTTTGGAGCTCGACCTTTCCTCCCACCACCCACGTCTACCCCTGTATCCAAGACCGACGACCCAGAGCCGATGCAACTAGGGGCGTCGAGAGGCCCTATTTCAGCAGGGGAACGAGACCGGCGACGACGCAGCCGATCATGTTTCTACTGTGGTGAGGCCTCCCACTTCATTAATGACTGCCCAGCACTCCCCGCGGAAGGCAAAAGGGCGGGAAACGAGGCCGGCCAGGGCAGACAGGGGTTGCCCCGGCCGTAAGAGCAATCCCCTGCACGTCAAGCACCCAGGGGCAACATCTGTGCCTCCCTATAACCCTTTCTACCCAGCCCCAGCGATCTCGGACGGTATGGGCCCTAATCGACTCTGGGGCATCTGGAAATTTTATTGACGCTCAGTTGGTGCAGGACAGTGGCATCCTGACTCAACCCAAGGTCATTCCGGAGAAGGTGCAGGCTATTGATGGCTCCCCGTTAGTCTCCGGCCCGGTGGTTTGCCAGACCTACCCGCTTCCATGCGCTATTGGCCATCATCAGGAAGAATTAACTTTGGATATTGTCTGCACTCCTTTTTTCCCTGTGGTCTTAGGCCTACCATGGTTATGTCGCCACGACCCATTAGTCAAATGGACCACCCGGAGCCTTTTCTTCCGGTCTTCCTACTGCCAGCAGCATTGTCTCCAAGGGCCGCCCCGCGCGCCGGCGCTCGAAAAAGGCCAACTAGCAGCGAGCACGTGGAAGGAGCCTTGTCCCTCCTGGTTACCCCGAGAGTACGCGGAGTTCCAAGACGTGTTCAGTAAACAGGAAGCCACACAATTACCCCCACATCGGGCCTACGATTGCCCTATAGACCTGGTGCCGGGAGCGGAACCCCCTTTTGGCCGGATTTATGCCCTCGCGGCCCCCGAATTAAAGGCATTACGACAGTATCTTGACGAGAATTTGGAGAGTGGAGCTATCCGCCACTCCTCCTCACCGGCCGGAGCCCCGATCTTTTTCGTGTCCAAAAAAGACGGGGGGCTCCGACCTTGCATTGATTATCGAGGCCTAAATAAACTTACAATCAAGAATCGTTACCCACTTCCCTTGATTCCGGAATTACTAGACAGGCTCCAAGGAGCTACCATCTATACTAAGTTGGACCTCCGGGGGGCCTACAACTTGGTTCGAATACGTGAGGGCGACGAATGGAAAACGGCCTTTCGAACACGCTACGGCCACTTCGAATACTGCGTAATGCCCTTCGGGCTTGCCAATGCCCCAGCTACCTTCCAGCATTTTATTAATGATGTGTTCCGCGACCTACTCGATGTTTTCGTCATTGCATACCTTGATGACATCCTCATCTACTCTACCTCCCTTTCCTCACATCATGAACATGTACGACAAGTACTCCAGCGGCTCCGTAGACACCAACTCTATTGCAAGGGAGAAAAATGTGCCTTTCATCTCACTACGGTGGAATTCCTAGGATTCGTGATTAACCCTACAGGTATCAAGATGGATCCTCACAAGGTCGATGCCTTACTGCAGTGGCCGCCGCCCCCTACAGTAAAAGCTCTCCAACGTTTCTTGGGGAGCACTAATTATTATAGGCAGTATATTCCTAATTATGCCGAAGTTACACGACCGTTAACCCGACTCTTAAAAAAGCACCAAGTATTTCACTGGGGTCCCGAACAACAACGTAGTTTCGCGTTTTTGAAAAAGGCTTTTACCTCCGCGCCTTTGCTACAACACCCCTCCTTTGAGAGACCGTTTCAGGTGGAATCTGATGCTTCCAGTGGAGCCCTCGGGGCCGTCCTCTTACAGCAAAACCCTTTAACCAAACAACTCCTCCCGTGTGCGTATTATTCTCGCCAATTGACTCCCGCTGAATGTAATTACACGATTTTGGATCGCGAGCTCCTCGCCATCAAGGCCGCCTTCGCAACGTGGCGTCACTACCTGGAAGGAGCAAAATTTCCCGTAACGGTGGTTACGGACCACAAGAACTTAACCTTTCTGCAGACGGCTCACATTACCAACGCTCGCCACGCACGTTGGGCGTTATTCTTCGCCCGCTTCTCTTTTACGGTACAGTACCGTCCAGGTCGCCTGAACGTCCTCGCAGATGCGTTATCCCGGTACTATGACGAGAAAACGGCGCAGAAACACTCTCAAGGCCCGATTTTAGATGCTAAAGTTTTCGCCGCATCATACGTGCAGCTTCAACAACTTCAAGAAGCCAGTTCCACAGACCCAGAGTGTCTTCAAGCGGCTTCAAACGCTTCCGACAACGGACTCTGCAAAAAAGAAGGACGCATCGTGGTACCGGCATCCTGCCGCGCGGCCTTGCTATGGGCTCATCATGACGCCCCCTTGGCGGGCCACCCAGGTGCCCAACGAACCTGTCAATTGATCCGGCGATCATTTTGGTGGCCCTCCTTGATGCAGGACGTCCGCCAATATATAGAAGCCTGTTCCGTGTGTGCCCGCACCAAGCTCCCCCGACAAGCCCCGCTAGGTCTCCTTCAGCTGTCACCCCTTCCGCAGGGGCCCTGGCAACGCATCGGCATTGATTTTATTGTGGAACTCCCCTCCTCTCGAGGGCATAATACCATTCTTGTTATAGTGGACCACTTTACGAAAATGGCCCATTTTGTAGCCTGCAAGGGATTGCCCTCCGCGCGGCACACCGCACTCCTCTTCATACGCCACGTTGTAAAACTCCACGGCTGGCCCCGTGAAGTAGTGTCGGACCGGGGAACCCAGTTTGTGTCCCGCTTTTGGAGGGCCCTTTTTTCCGCCCTCCATGTAACTCTCAGCCCGTCCACAGCATATCATCCTCAAACGAATGGCCAAGTAGAACGAACGAATCAAGAATTGGAACAATATTTACGTTGCTATGTTAATCATCTACAGGACGATTGGCATGCGTGGCTTCCCTTGGCCGAATTTGCACACAACAACGCACCAAACGCCTCCCTAGGAAATTCTCCCTTCTACGTGTCCTACGGCTTTCATCCCCAAATTGGGATCCCCGACCTTTCGCTAACACAGGTCCCGGCCGCAGGGGCTATGGCAAGACACATTCACGCCACGCAACTTTTGGCACGTCAAACCCTGGAACGCGCCCGCCAGCAGTATAAAAGGTATGCGGACAAACACCGGCAGACCGGGCCCCCTCTCCACGTAGGGGACTACGTTTGGGTCAGCCGGCGACACTACCCGTCCATTCGTCCCTCCGCTAAGCTGGACTTTCGTTATTGGGGTCCGTTTCCCATTATCCGTCAAGTAAATGAGGTTGCCTACACGGTGCAGCTACCTCCCCATGTTAAAGTTCACCCTACCTTCCATGTCTCCTTACTAAAAAAGGCTACGCCCCCTCTCACGCCCCCCCCACCTCCCGGACCTCCGGTGCTGTCCCCCTTAGGCCCGGAGTACGAGGTCCGGGCCATCCTGGACTCCCGCCGCCGTTATGGGCGCCTCCATTATCTAGTGGATTGGGCTGGCTATAGTCCGGCCGACCGATCCTGGGAACCCGCTACCAACATTTCCGCCCCCCGGCTGGTCCGGCAGTTTCACCTCCGCCACCCCGCCCGCCCGGGCCCTGCCTGGTCCCTTGGCCGGGGGGCTCGACGGGGGGGTACTGTCAGGATCCGCGGCGCCCTTCCCGGGCGCCGCGGCTTGCAGCGGGGGGGAGAGCGGCGGAGGAGCAGAGGCCTGCAGGACGGCTCTGGCCCGAGGGAGGAAGTGGCCCCGCCCGCACAACAAGACGCGGCCGGAGAGCGGGAGGAGGCCACGCCCCCTGGGGAAGTACACAGCGTCCCTGGCCACGTGGAGGATAGAGGGGACCCGCCCACCTTGCAGGAGGGCGGGGTACCCCTGCAGCTGTCAGAAGCGGCGTCACGCCCGCTGCGCCGCTCTGCACGATTAGCGCAAAGAGGAAAGGGCGGGGCTAGCCCTTTATAAACCCAGGCGGCCGGAGCGTTCAGGGCTGGTGATTGAACGCAGACCGGCCGCCTGAAAGCAAGCTAAGTGGATTGTTGTGTTGTGAAACGAAATTGACTATTGTGTATTGTGTGTTGAACCTACCTACCCCTACCCCTGTGTGAGTCTAGTGTGAAGAGTCAGGGTGAGTGAGCGAGTGCCTCTCCTAGTCCCTCCGGTGTCCCTGCCCCCTCCCTTGGGGCCTGGGTGCGTGAATCCCCTTGTTCCTTTCCTTCCAACCTGTGGGCCCCTACG
Source organism: Sphenodon punctatus (assembly GCA_003113815.1). Classification (NCBI taxonomy): domain Eukaryota; kingdom Metazoa; phylum Chordata; class Lepidosauria; order Sphenodontia; family Sphenodontidae; genus Sphenodon; species Sphenodon punctatus. The sequence continues at coordinate 227,400 of QEPC01005870.1, forward strand.
CACGCCTCCCTCACTGGTCCTCCGCACCCTACCGCCCGTTCCCGGAGTGCGCGAGTGATTGTGGTCGTGGTGGAAGGTGAGGGCCTTGCTTTGCCTACAATCTCGGCGCCCTATGATGATAGGGGCCTAGCTCAGACCTTGTGTCACGGGCAGTGGCCCAACTACTATCCTGACGGGCATTTCTCCACCCCGGGAGTATACCAGCCGTATTCCCAGGCGCAAGGTAGCGTGTGGTGTATGGTGTACGCATGGTCCCTAGGGCCGCCCTCTGACACCATGGTGGCCAGGGCTGCCTTGAGGTTTCTCGTGGTATGGGAGCTGTCCATGACTTGGGCTTGAAGCAGGGCTCACCTTCTGCTGGGCCCACCTACCCTGCTTCAGGTCCCCTCCTGCCTACCAGCAGTGTGTGGTCACTGCCAGGTTGGCGTACTGGGCATTTCTGGCAGACCACAGGTCCGTGGTGAAGTGAACTGTTGCCCCCCCAGCCCCTGAAAGCTGCTCCCTCAGCCACTCCTTCAAAGCCCTGTAGAGCTGTGGCACCAGAGTCTGACTCAGGGTGGAGCAGGAAGGCAGCTTAAAGTTGGGGGCCAGGAACCCAATTAGTCACTGGAAGCCCTTGTACTCCACAATGGACAAGGACTGGCCATCCAGGGTAATCATCTCGGCCAACAGGTGCTTGGCTTCCTCCTGGAAGCCTGTGCCATGGCGCCCTGCCGATGGCCTTGAAAGATCCTCCCACCCCATCTCCTCCATGCTGGACTGACGGCACTGCTGGGGAGGCTCCTGCTGCTGTTCTGCCCCCATACTGCTCCTGCTGCTAGAGGCAGCAGCAGTTAGTGCAGGATGCTGGCCCACTGAAGGAGTCGGGCAACTGGCTGCTGGAGTCGGGAACCTGCTGGCATCCACTTCCCCTGCCATCTCGGTGAGCAAGCATAGCACTGTGGCATGCCTTGAGGTGCCTGGACATTGCAGTTGTGCCAAGGTTGGCAAGCAACTGCCCATGCTTCACCACCTTATTGCACAGCATGCACTGCACCTCTCTGGGATCATCTGCCCTCACCTGCTTACAATGTTCCCAGACTGAGGATTTTTTCACCCCCTACTGCCTTCCTGCCCGCCCTGGCGGACGCACTGCTGCCAGCGCTGCTGGGAGGGGAAGTTTGTGGCACTGGTGACGCAGCTCTGGGAAGAGGTTCAGACATTGCCTCGGGTACAGACATCTCCTCTGCGGCAATAGTGTCTGCCTCTTCCTCACTGTCTGTGATCACGGTGATGTCCTGTGAAGGGGAGTACTGTGACCCTGAGGCTAAACTGCCCCTACCCGCCATGCTGCTGGCACTCTCCCTGTGTCCCCCTCTGTAGCTGTTAGTGTTGCTGCTGCCGCTGCTCCTCTCCCTGATACTGACATTGCCCGGGGATCGGGCCCTGCCTCTAGCAGCCTGGGTGGGATCCACCAGCTCTGGACTGCTGGGGATCGCCTCGACAGCGGGGGACATTGGAGACCCTGGAGGAACATTGGAAGCAGCCCCAGCAGCTGCTCCAGAACCACCAGCAGCAGAGGCAGATGCAGCCTCAAGCCCTGTAGACCTTCCAGTGCCCTGCATGGCAGTGGAGGAGGGCACTGCCAGGAGGTGATGCAGAGCCACTGAAGCCTGTTTTCCTAAAGCAGGCCTGCTGAGTTTGGGGAGGGGGTGATGTGCTCTGCCTCTGGCTACTGCTGCTGCCTGCTGCCGCTCCCCTGGCATGGCCCCACCTGCCTCTGGCATGTGCCCCATTGCCTCTCCTATGGGCAGCAGATCGGCCTGTCCTACCCTTCTCCATTTCTCCCTCTAAAATAATGTTTTTGTTTTATATATATATATATATATATATATTATATATATATATAAAAATTAATTTAATTTTTTACCTAATATTATATATATCTATATCTACACTAAATCTAACTACTATTAATGAATAACTATTCTAAAAGCTATGAACTGAATGGTTTAAGTACACACTACTCCTACAAATACTAAAACTAAATCACTAAACACTCTCTATCACTAAACTAACTCCTACAACTGTCTAAAATCTCTAACCTACTACCTATCTATCTCTATATATTGGATGGGGGGGGGGAAATCACAAAACACAAACAACACAAGGACTTAAACAAACAACACAAGGACAAAACTTAAATGAAACCTAAATCAATCTAATAATCCTACTCTAGGGATGGGCAAACAGGTCGCGGTTCAGGTTCAGCTGTTCGGTTCGGCCGTTTGGTTCGGCCGCGTTCGGTTCGGCCATTTGGTGTGGTTGCCAGGTTCGGCCATTCCGTTCGGCCATTCTGTTTGGGTTCGACTGTTCAGAAACAAATATCACGAGAGGATGAGCCGGAAACCGGAAATTCGTGTACGTGCGGAACTGTGTGGCAAGTGAGTGTGTGTTTGGCTGTGTTTTTGTGTTTGGTTTGTGTGCTTTGGTTGTGTTTGAGCATGCTGTTGTGGTTTTTGTGGTTGGTGGGTGTTGTATTTGTTGTAGGTGACTGTGTGTTTTCTGTGTGTGATTTTTTTAAATGAAGAAGGCTGCCGTGTTGCTTCCCCGGCTGGGGGCCAACTTTGTAGTTGAGGAGAAGAGGAGGTTGCTGCCCCACCATGTAGTACACCTCCTGTGGTGGTGACCAGTTCCTCAGATGAGGAGCAAGCCTTAGGAGGTGCTTCCACCCGGTTTGTAAACTTTTTTTTAACTTAGCATCCCCTAGCACCCCAGTCAGGAGGGTGGGATTTGCACATGCCAGACAGGACCTCCTTTCTAGTTGCAATCCCTAGCATCCCCTAGCACCCCAGGGAGGAGGGCAGAATTTGCACATGCTTTCTAGTTGCAATCCCTAGCACCCCAAAGAGGGAGGACTAGAGGCATCATCAGCATCATCATAAATGCATGATATTACTTTGGTGTTCTTAATGTGTTCCCATTTCAGAGAAGAATCAGTTGCCGGCCCCAGCTCTGCTAACACTGCCAGGCCAAGGAGGACCCCTAGGCCAAGGTCACCAGTGACACCCCCAGACATCCGGCGGTCAAGGTCGGATGTCTAGAGGTATTTTGACAAGGGCGACAGAGTCGCCACATGCAAGGTAAGTCACGGGGACTGGAACAATAGGGAATGATTTGCCCTATGACCTGTTAGGAATGGAAGTCCCCTGCAGAGAGAGATTGGCCACCCAGTCCACCCACTTGTGGAGACAGAATGCAGGCAGGGCTTGACAGATCATTGGTCCGACACAGTATGGCACTTCTTATGTTCCTATCGTTTAATGCACTTTTTAGATCTTCAAGAAAGTTTCCCACCAGCAGAGGGAGGGGACCACGTCGGGGCTCATCAATCACATTGAGAAGATCCATGGGATCAGAATGAGGCGGCAGGGTGACACTGATGAGGAGTCTTGAGTGGAAGCCGTGGAGCCTCAGCGCCAGAAGAAGGGGGGGAAGGCAACCAGCAAGCCCTGACATGGAGACCCCCAGGCCCAGGGAGGACGCAGAGGCCAAGGCCCTTCGGGGCAAAGTGCAGCGGCCCACCTGGGACTATGTGAAGGAGATCCAGGAGTCCTCTGCTGCCTTTGAGAACAGCCCGGTGGAACAATTGCAGGCAGTCCATGTTGAGCGGCAGAAGGTGGAGGCATATGGCCAATATGTCTCCACCGAGCTGAACGGTGTGAAAATGTACCACCAGGTGGTCTCCAGGTGGTATATGGACGTGGCAGAGGCTGTGCAGTTTCCTGTGAACCATGACTTCAAGCTGGACGAGTCCTGGGTGGCCAGCCCTCAGCCCTGTGATGCAACCCAATGGGTGTTTTCTTTCCCCCAATTCCTGGGGGACAGGCCCAGAGACTCTTAGTTTACTTTATAAGATTTCTTTACATGTTTGCTTTTCTTTTTAAAATGTTATTGTTCTTGTTGCTGTTGTTGTGCTATTGTTATATAAATAGTTTTAATTAAATTTGTTATCTTTATTGTTACAAGCTTTGTTTGACCTCCAATCTTTTATCCCTATGTGGTGAAGTTCTGGCTGGCAGCTGGCAGAATCTTATACAGCTTGTTGATCCCTACCAGCAGCACCTGCCACCCCATGTAACGTAGTTATCAACCCAAAGATGTGCTGTGCGAGCCAGCAGCAGGGTCTCAACTAGCAGACAGAACCCCCCCGGGAGGTGCAGGGTTTGTATTTGTGTGGGTGGGTGTGACAGGGAGAAAGAGAGACAGGCTCCTTGGCAGCGGGCAGCAGACGGGGGGAGCTGGTGGTTGGAGGGACTTTTAATAATTTATAGCAGTTTCAGAAGGCATACGCGGATGGGTGCAGAGGAGTGGGGTTATTGGGGGGTGCAGGCTGGCATGTGGGCACCAGGCTTCTGAATGCAGCAGAATGGAATGCAGTCCCCAGTGACTGGAATGAGGTCGCCAGAACCCTGGTGGCGGGTCCTGGGGATAGAGTGGCAGCTTCTAGATACAGTGGATAGAAAGATGGATAGACAGTGGATAGAAAGGTGGCTCTCTGTGAGTGGAATGATGGGCCCCAGAACCCTGGCGGCGGGTCCTGGGGCTGGAGTGACTGTTTCTTGGTGTGGTTGAACAAAGTCTCTCGGTGTGAGGAATGATGGCCCCAGACCCATGACAGTGGGTCCTGGGACTAGAGTGGCAGCTTCTAGATATAAATTGGCCACAGCCCTCCCTTCCTGTAACTTGCCCCCAGATCTCTGATGGTGGGTCCTGGGGCTGGAGTGGCTGTTTCTTGGTGCGGTGGAATGACACGCCTCTGTGTGAGGAATGATGGCCACAGTCCCATGACAGTGGGTCCTGGGGCTAAGGTGGCAGCTTCTAGGTATTGGCCACAGCCCTCCCTGCCAGTAACTTCGCCCCACAATCCTGACGGAGGGTCGTGGAGCTGGAGTGGCTGTTTCTTTGTGTGGTTGAACGAAGTCTCTCTGTGCAAGGAATGATGACCCCAGATGCATGACGGTGGGTCCTGGGGCTAGAGTGGCAGCTTCTAGATCTATATGGGCCACAGTCTTCCCTGCCTGTAACTTGGCCCCAGAACCCTGATGGTGGGTCCTGGGGCTGGAGTGGCGGTTTCTTTTTTTATATATATCTATCTCTACACTAAATCTAACTGCTATTAAATATTCTAAAACCTATTGAACTAAATGGAATATCCTAATAATTAACTACAATGGCCTTGTCCTACAAACACACTGTATCCCTATCTATCTCTATAACTAAGCTAACTACTTTATCTATCTATCTATAAAATATTACACAGGGGGAGACACAAAGAACACAGGGAGGGATAAAAAACTGACATGAAAATCAATCTAATAATATTCCTACTCTAAATAAATCCAAAACCTAAAACAGGGGAAGGGAATCAGGGATGGAATAAGAGGGAGAGGGAAAATGATTCAATGGAGAGGGGAGGAAGGAAGGAAGATTGAACAAAGGGAGGGATAAAAACAAAAAACAACAACTAAATCTATCTAAGCTCAGCTTAATAAATGAGAATATGGAGGTAGATGGGTTGGATGGGTGAAATAGGAGGAGGATGGCAATTGATTAGGAATAGGAAGGAACAAAAACTGCTGGGAGAGAGGGAGACTTCTGAAATGCCTGCTGTTCAGGAACAGTGACTAGCTAGAAGGTGTTGGGAAGGGGGGAGGCAATCAGTTATGTTTCTTGCTGTGCCCGTCTCACCGCAAGCCCCATTGGCTCCATGCAGCGTAGCCGCGCCCCCCCCCCCATCCAATTGTAGACTTGGAAGCCAGTGGTCTGAGGCAAAAAGGGATGGTGATTGGGCAGGCTGGCTGCTACTCCAAGCTTCTCCACCCCTGGAGCCTGGAAGTCTACTCCTCAGCTGACTCACCCTTCCTGTCACGTTTGACCTTCCAGTGACACTCTTTTTGCCACATGAACTCACCAGAATGCGATCCGAACTGACCGAAGTGTTCGGCCATTTCGACGTTCGGAATTGAGTTCGGTATGTTCCGGTTCGGTTGTCTGAACAGGCCTAGTTCGGTCCGAACTTCTGAACCGTGTTTGCCCATCCCTATCCTACTCTAAATGAAACAACAGGGGAAGGGAATCAGAGATGGAATATAATATATGGGAGGGGGAAAGGATTCAATGGAGTGGGGAGGGAGGAAGGAAGATTGAACACAGGGAAGTATAAAAACAAAAAACAACAACTAAATCTATCTAAGCTAAGATAAATCAATGAGAATATAGAGGTAGATGGACTGGATGGGTGAAATAGGAGGAGGATGGCAATGGATTAGGAATAGGAAGGAACAAAAATTGCTCAGAGAGAGGGAGCCTTCTGAAATGCCTGCTGTTCAGGAACAGTGACTAGCTCAGAAGGTATTGGAAAGGGAGGAGGCAGACAGTTTTATTTCTTGCTGCGTCCATCTCACCGCAAGCCCCATTGGCTCTGTGCAGCCTAGCCCGGAGCCAGTCGCAGACTGCTAAGCCAGTGGTCTGAGGCGAAAAGGGATGGTGATTCGGCAGGCTGGCTGCTACTCCAAGCCAGTCTCCACCCTCCGCCCCTGGAGCCTGGAAGTCTGCTCCTCAGCTGAGTCAGATGACTCCCCCTCCCTGCTACATTTGGCCTTCCAGTTCGGACACTAGACCACGTGGACACTAGATCATGTTTTAGTCACCTGAACTCAACCGAACGCGATCTAAATTGACCGAAGTGTTTGGCCATTTCGGCGTTCGGAATTGAGTCTGGTTCGGTATGTTTGGGTTTGGGTTTGGGTTCGTGTTCGGATTTAATCATCCGAACAGGCTGAATTCGGGCTGAACTCCAAACTTCTGAACCGCATTCTCCCATCCCTAGTACAGAATGGAAACTGAGTTTCAAGTGAACTCTGATGCGGTAGGGGCGGCTGGGCTTGGAATTTATTTTCAAGGGCACTGGTGTTCCGAACAGTGGCCGCTGCAGTGGCAGTAGTCCAGGATCTTGAGGGACTTGACCTTTCTGGAATTGTTTCCCATTGTGGCAGCAGTGCACTTGTGGGTATGCAGTTTTGAGAATAAAACGGTGTTATTCTGGTGTGACAATATGGCTGTCATCCATGTGGTCAATTCCCTTTCATCAAAATCTGAAAGAATGATGCGACTCAAAAGGGTATTTGTGTGCTGGTGCCTAAGATTTAACATTTTGTTTTGCGCTAAGCATGTTCCTGGTGTTGAGAACAAACTCGCTGATCCCTTCTCTCATTTTCAGATGCAGTGTTTTTGGGAGCTTTCCCCCTTCGTGAGGAAGGAGCAGGACTTCGTGCCACCAGAGTTTTGGATCCTTGGATGTTAGAGCTCATGGAGACCATAAAAGGCTCGGTGGTACCAGCTACTTGGTTGGCATATGAGAGGACGGTTAGCAAATTTTGTATGTTTGCCAAAAGCAAAGTTCTCCTTCCACAGTTAGGGCAGTTTGGGTTGGAACTGCTTAGGAAAGGTTTGGCTGCTGGCACCATTGCAGGTAAATGGTCAGCGTTAGCATTTATGGCTAAGATGGTGGGGGTGCATGATTTGGGGTATGTCCCAGTCCTCAAAGCAATGATAGCTTCCTGGTAAAGGCAGGGATGGGTACAGGTTGATGATAGGGTCCCCCTGTCCCCCAAAATCTTGGTTGACATCATGGCAAAACTAGGGGAAATCTGCATCGACTCAGGAGAGGTGTTTTTGTTTAAGGCAGCATTTTTGCTGGTCTTTTTTGCCGTCTTAAGGATTAGAGAGTTGGTTGTAAGTTCCAGATTTGATTGAGCAGAGAGGGAAATGCAATTCGGTGACGTGACTGTGTATGGCGCTGGGCTTGAAGTACGTATTCGCGTATCCAAGACCGACCAGTTGGGAAGAAGTTCGATAGTTTCCCTTGCTAGGCCGGTCGTCCCTGTGATTTTTCTAGTGGTCTGTATGAAAGAATACCTGAGGTCAAGGCCGGCGGTGCCAGGGGCATTGTTTGTGCATTAGTCGGGCAGGCCTTTAGCACGGTACAAATTTCTAGCAGTGCTGAAGCATTGTTTCATTTCGTTAGGTTTGTCTGGAGTTGTATTTAGGTCACACTCCTTTAGGATTGGGGCGGCTTTAGTGGCTGCTGCTGCCGGTCTTGCTGCCCCAGAGATTCAGAAATTGGGCAGGTGGCAGTCAGGAGTCTTTCGAACGTATGTTCGACCTTTTCCAGTGCTGTAAACCGGGAGGGGAATGTATAATTGATGGGAGTCCTGTATTTGACTTCTGTTAGGGGGTTCATTGTTTGCAAGGAGAAGGGTCGTATGGGTCGTATGGATCGTCGGCCACAATTTTGTTCATTGGGCCGAAAAACATGTGCGGGTGTCCAGCTGGGGACCCAGTTAGGTATGGCCTCAAGGGCATCAGTGGTTTGGAGGGGGCGGAGGGGAACGTTGTGGCCCCAATTCTTGCCATTGATCTTGCGGGATGACCCCCCCCAATCTGTTATTACTGCATCTGTGGGAGAATGATTTCGCAAGGGGGTCTGGACTGGATTTGTCAATAATGATTCATCAGGACTGGGTGAGGTTACGAGACCTTTTCGAGGGCCACCCTTGGCTTTATGGAGTTGTTACAGAGGATCAGGTGGCCTATGGCGGCTGACCCTCGAGTGGTGGATAGGACGAGAAAAAGGGTTAATAGGGAAGTTAAAAAGTGTATCTCATTGGTAGGGGGTTTGGCTCAGGCACTCCCAAATCGAATGGACGAAGCCAGAGCTGTATCAGCAGGATGGGATTTATTTATCCGAGCGGGAGTTGGAGATCTACATTGGGAATATGAAAAGCTTGCTGCAAGCATTATTATAAACAGGCCGGTTGTCTAGGTGGGGTGAGTTGGTGGGGGTGTTCGAGCAAGCAAAGCTGCTGAACTTGTGGTGGTGTTCAGTATCATATGGCAAAGGATGGGGTGGTCTTCACCACAGAGAGGCATTTTGTGGAGGATTGGTTCATCCTCCAAGGTGAGGTAGGGAATCATTTTAAGGGAATGGCACCCCAGATGATCCCTGAAGGAAGGAGAGGCGTGGGGTGCATATGGGCAGGATCTAAGCAGTCCCAAAGTATGCATCTGCGTCTGTCCTTTCGGGTAATGGATCAAGGTGGTCCAGTGGAAAAGGGGGTATTGGACTGGTTTCTCCAATCCAGGAGGTTAGGCTGATGGTACTGAACGCGGGAAGTGAGAGGTTATGCGGATAGTACAGAGGGTTTACAACAGGCAGGTTCCTAAATTTCTCACTCCCCTTGTTATTACTCACCCTACTTAGCTCGGCCTAAGTTCAATTAACAGTTAATTGGCATTCTAATTGGCATTCTAATAAAACCTGGGTCAATTGGATAAATTGACAATTGGGCGATAAAATTTGATCAGGCTAATTGGAGTCAAATTCTATCCACCGCTTTTTTTATGATTGGATAATTTGTTAATTGGTTCTAATTGGGTTTTATTCTTCTTAACAGGTTATGAAGGGTGATTGGTTGTTTAATAAAACAGCTGCAGCCAGCTTACCCAAGCGATTTGTGTCTGTTTTATTCCTAGTGCGGGGACAAACAGAAAAGCAGACTAGTAACAAAATTGATCTAAAAATGGCTCACATTTATTTACTAGATAGTTTTTATTAGATGATCCATTGTTCTGCCTAAAACTGAAATGAATAGCCAATGCTCTACTTGTGGAAATTGCTCATTTTTGGATAGCCATCCAAATATTCACAACCAAAATGGCTATTCAGATATGTATTAATTCTGATATTTTGTTTCAGATTTTACATTCATTTTGGTGCTTTTGTTATTTACATTTGGTTATTTTTCTCATTTCAGCATTTAATTGTACCTGTACAACTCAGCACCAAAATGAAGTAACTGAAATACCAAAATGACTGAAGTGACCAAAGTGAAATAACAGAACCAAAATATCCAAAGAAGATATCCAGTAAAACAGGACAAAATATCCGTGCTCCTGATCTGAGTGAAGTGGGGAAATTTACTAGCTATATTATTTGCCCCAAATATTCATTTTATCTCATGTTTTCCTAGAATAATAAAATGCAACATTTCAAATAAGGGTGGATTCGGTTATCTGCAGAAATATCCAGCACTCCCTGGAACCTATGTAGCTCTACAGTTTGGACTATGGAGATGGGTCCACACCTATGAGGGGAACTCATTCATGAAGTTTGTAATCTGTCATATTCAATATACCTCGTTTATCCATCAGTGCAATCTTCAAAATTTTAAATCTGCACTAACCCCATTAACTTCATTGCGACTAGCTCCAGTACAGCAGCTTGAGAATCACTCTTAGGTTGTTTTTATATGGACAGGGATGAGTGGGGGAAATGGTGTGCTCATGTGGCGTGTGTCCTTTCACATGGACGCACACCCATCGCTATCCATGGGGCTTCCTCTGGTTTTCTGGATGGCCCCATGTTTGGAGATGGGTGGAGGCGGGTGGGTGATGGGTGTATATGGTTGTGTGCCAGGAGCACACATGCAAAAACACCCACCGCCCATAGTGTTTACATGGGCACACACCCATCCCCCCACCCACCGCTGACTCATTTTTGTAGATGCCCCCACCCCCACCGCACACCTGCTGGAACACTCCCTTTGTTGCATATTTTAAAAGTTGTTTTTAATGTTAATGTTTGATATTGTGCACCGCCCAGAGCTGCCTGCGGCAGGATGGGTGGGTTAAACATGCTTGGAAATAAATAAACCAATAAATAAAATAAAAAACAAACACCCAGCAGTGCGTGTGGTCATCCATGTAAAAACGGCCTTAGTAAAAACAAACATGGCAGCAGCCCACTGTGGCACACTTTGGTCGGGACCTCAGCAGGTGCTGCCAGATCTTGACCTGGGATTATTCTGGCCCATGTCGGGACCTAGTCCAGACTCTGACCTCAGAAATCTTGGCCAAAGCACTGGGCTATCACGTTCATTAGGGCCCTGGGATGGGTTGCCGCTGCACCACAGTCACATGTTGTTGGGTTTTTTACTCACTGTTTATTTTTTTCTCACACAGCTACTCCCAATGAAACAATGATCAGTGAATACAAGTACTGCTGGTCAGGTATTTCCATGAATAATATTCAAGATCTTTTCAAGAGGATGACCGTGTTGTGGATCTACCACTTATTATCTCCTTCCAAAAATATCAAGTAAAACTGTGGCTTGAAATGAATCTTTGAAGCTTTCCTGATGTCCAGTCACTTATGCTCAGGGACACGAGTTGACTGCATTACTGCAATTTGCAGTGATTTTTTGCGGAATCAGTAATTCCTCGCAGAATCAGCCAATCCTCGCAGTGCCATGATGAAATTGCATTGACACTGCAGTGGGGGCTGTCTGCAGGATCTTTAAATCCTGGCTCAGGCATAAACTTGTCGCCTGACCCCAAACTAAAACTGCTGCTGCAGCTGCCGTCTTTCCAGGAGGTGTGACCATGACCTGAGGGTAAATAGGCCCCTGGGAGATGAATTGGGGTGGGTGGAGTCTGAAGACCCTATGTTTGGGTGAGGGAGGTCTGGGGTTTTAATATGAGGTGGGAATTCTGGGGTGCTGAAATTCCAGAGGATTTGAGTTGTGTTTGATTAGCAAAGTTGTGATTCTATGTCAAACCTGTTGCAAATTTGCTTCCCAGCATGCATAGTTATGCAAATCAAGTTAATTATGCAAATATTAATGCTCACAGTGAATTTTTAGAATTTGGCTTCACTGGTTGCAGAATTTAAGATTTTTTGGTACACTGAACTTGGGTCCCTGCTTATGCTAAGTGTCACACAAGACTTTGAAGTTGTACCATTTAAATATCATTGTCAGTGACTCTGGTCTGCTGTGAAGACCATCCCAACCTTAGCAGTATACTATTTGTTTATGTATTTATTTATTGTTTTATTTATTGGTAGGGCTTTTAAGCAACTAGAATTTTATTTAAATGCTCTCGAAAGGAAAACCAACAAAGCCAGCTTGAAAACTTGCTCTTGCAATATGTTTATAGAGCTGCTTGTTTAAAGTTTTCTGAGCTTGTAAAGGTATAATTATTGTATCCTAATAATTATAACAGACGACATTTCTCTTCCTCTTCACACTGTTTGATCTAAACTGCAAATTTCTGATCTTCTTGTCAAAGACAGAGCTGTTTTCATGAGAATATTTTGAACTTTGATGAAAGTTTTATGATGCTTCCAACAAAACATGCTGATCATTAAAGTTTTATACTGAGAGAGCTCTATCTGCATTGTTTTTGAATTGTAAATACCACATAATTGTCATCAATGAGCACTTGATGAAATACCTGTTCCCAGAAGCTTATGACTGCAGATGGGAATTTGGTGTCTCAAATGAATACTCTGTGCTGAAACTTTTCTGTGATAGCTCTGTCATGGTGATGGTCCCATAAAGTCAAGTCAAGCAATAATAAAGATGTTGGTGATTTATTTATAACACTTTGCAAGGCATTTTAAGAGGAAACTAATTATGTTGACTTTAAATTTCTTATTTATTCTTACTCTCACTCTCTTCGTCCTAAGTAACACTGGGGAGATCAGTGTTCTATTAGCTTTCCTCATGCAGTGTTTACAAGTCAAAAACTGGCACATCTGTTTCAAATGGCAATGAACAACCTTGGTTCCTTTTCTACTACTACGCTGTTTCCATATGGCAACTAGCTCAGACAAAAAGGTATCTGATACCGATGATGGAGTTCCTTAAGACTCAGCCTCCAGGGAGGCATATCAGGGAAGAAAAAAAATTAAGCAGTTGACTATTTTATTTTTCGAGAAGGATATTTCAAAAACTCTCTCATGATGCACCTAAGGATCTTATCAGTTACATCTTGTTTTTAATATCATTGTACTCTAAAACAAAATTCTGGGAAAATATGCTTTTTGTGGGGAGGGGAACTATACAACTACCTAAGTCATATACAGTATTATGTCAAATCCTATCACAGTGATTTACAGTCACGGTGTGATCACAGTGAAAACCTTCACTTTAAAAGGTTGCCTGAATGGCTTAGTGACTATATTTTGTCCCTTTTCACATGGGCAACCCCGTCACACACATGTGCGGGTGGGGGTACCCATGTGAACGCAGGTGCAGCGGGATGGGTAGGCACTTGTGGGAACACCACAGGCAGTGGGTGGGGGTACGTGCACGCTCATGAACTCCAGCAGCACTGCTGACTCACAGAGGTGACAGTCAACCATCCACAGGGGGAACCAGTTGGCACCCACTGTTACATAAGAACACTGGGGGTGGAGAGGAAGCCATTGTTAGTTGTTGGGGGATGGGACAGCTATGAAATGTTAAGCCGGCCTAGACAGTGATTGGTGCAATTTAAAAGAGCAACTGTTTAAGGTGGACTGTTGAAGGAGAGAGAGGGCAGAAAGGATTATGGGAGCTGTAACTTGGAATCACTGTTATCTGAACTTGAAACCTGAACTGTTACCTGTTCTTTATATATAATAAACAAATTTAATTGTGTTTACACGTAACCTGAAGGCTGGGATACCATCTGTCTCACCCCTGCTTGGCTACAATTCTACTAATAGGGGATCACCACGAGGAAACAATGGCGTCTTTAGACTTAACAAAGATCGAGTGTCAAACCCCCTAAGCACATGTTTGGCCATTGTGTTTAAGCACCATAACAATCCCAACACCAATTTGGCCACCCTTTGAACATACGATGTGAAGACCATTGCATCACACGGACAATTTGCGTGTTCCGGCTGAACACATGGTCAATGTTGTGCCGAATGATATTGTGTGACATGTTAGCTGGTACAATACAGGGAATGAGGCGGCTGTGCTTGCGTTCTGATATCAGGTAGTGAGCAAACCACCCCAGGTCTGGAAAAAGGGAAACTGCACTAGAGAGAGAGCAAACCCAGACCAAGGGTGAGGCCTGCGGACCCTTGGGGAGTAAGGAGTAACAGGCTGGTGGCAGTGAAAAGTCCCAGAGTCCAGAAGGATTGCCACACCCACCAAATGCCAGCTGCAGGTACCTAAGTGCACACACCATGGAAAGCAATGGAACAAAAGTGAAAACCAGAACAGTTGCAGAAAAGTAAGCAGCCACACACTGCCCCAACAACCAGTCTGCCTTGAAGACTGCCAGTACATTCCACATACCGTACACAACAAGGGACACAGATTACTCACTCTGGCATGCCATGTGGCACAGTCTAAATTGGGGTTTCAGTTGTAGGCCCTCAGGAGGGGTCCAGTGGGCATGTGCCGGATGTGTGTGTGTTTGGATCCCAAACCAATGGAAACCACTTACAGAGGCAGGAACTTCAAAGTGCAAAGTTCAGTACAGGATTCATGGCAGCTGGGATTGGGAACCCAGCTCCTTCCACATACAAGGTCCAATCAAATATGTCCCATCTGTAGCCCCTGGAAATCATATGCATATGCTGATACACCATATAATAAGGGTCAGCTAGATCACCAGAGAGAAAAGCTGACCATACCTCCGGTCATGTCCAAACCTCAAAAAGGGCATGGAACTTGGTAGCACTGGGCTCTGTACACACATGGTTCTCTGCTGGCAGAGCCTCTAAGGGTGTCTTTTACAGAACACTGAACAGTATTATGTCTACACAGTGTCCTATTATTACAGTATTTAGACATACAATCAACACAGTGTTCACCCCAAACACTGGAAATGGATAACTGCCAGGTCTTGACAGTTTAATCAGTGTTTGGGGTGAACAACACTGGGTTGACAGTATGTCTAAACACTGTAACGGTAGGGCACTATGGGCATTTTTACACAGACACTCTAACACTGATAAAAAGGGTGTTACATTTTATTATACATGCTTATTTATTTATTTACATTTTTTAGTCGCTCCCTCATGCCATGGCATCTCAGGATGACTTACAAAAGCAAAATATCAACAATAAAAAGTTTTAAAATAGAACCAGCAATATCACTTTAAAATTCTATAAAACACATTCCCCCCCCCCCCCCCNAGGTCTTACAACCATGGCAAAAAGCCAACAGACCTGGGGACCTGGGGCCAGGCAACACTGCAGTCCTGCAGCATGGGCCCTTTTCACACAAGATGCCTCCACCCAGTTTCGTCCATTGTTCCATGGGTGGGTGGTCTGTGGAGATGGGTATTGCACAGGAGCATGCATGCACCTACACCCACCACAAGTGGTGTTTACACAGACGTCTCCACCCATCTCCACTCAGAGAAATGCACTCCACCCACTGCAAGTGGTGTTTACACAGACGCCTCCACACATCTCTACCCAGCAAAACTGGGTGGAGGCATCTTGTGTGAAAAGGGCCCATGTTGCAGGGCTGCAGTGTTGCCCTGTATCATGTATAATAAAATGTTATACCCATTTTATCGGTGTTAGAGAGTCTGTGAAAAAGGACCTAAATTACAGAACACTGAAAAGCGTTATGTCTAAAGACAGCCTAAGAGGTTCAGCTCAAGCATCCGGACCAAGCACTCCTGCCACCCATTGTCATGTATCCTGTATATAGGCATATATTTTTGACCATTTGATTTTCAATATATTGGAAATAGAATTAGCCTTTCTGTATGACGACTTCCTAAAGAGCTGTCCTATAGTGACCTTTCTACTGAACTCTTGACCAGATACTGGAAAATCAGCCTGTATACTGGAATAGATGATATAATCATGTCTGTCTCTTAAAGAAATCAACAGTTTCTGTTGACTAGTCTCAAGAAACGTGACTCCCTGGCAGAGCAGGAAAAGGTCTTGTTTGTTTGGAGTTTATTCATTGTTAATCCTATCTTAGATGATAGCAACCTGTTTAGTATGTATCAATAGACTTCTTACTATGTAATTTGAGAAAAAACCATCCCTGTCATCAGTTTTGACCTGACATCATTTGTAGCTGACCTCCAAGCATCTTTCATTATATAAGAAGGGAGAGGAGAAATGGATTTTTCAGAAAGCTTCCTTTCCTGAAGCTTCTCTCACTTCTTTTATCTGGCAGAATGGGGAAAGGACATGGTAATATGTTATATCCTATATGATGCATTGAGTCAACCATAGCAATAATACTTAGAGCATATGTTATATCTTATAGATGTTAAGGTCTTTGAACTTGTAACAGAGCTGTTCTTTGAACAGAAATGTCTTTCCTGTACTTTTAACTGACACTGTTTCTTTTGTACTATGTCTTTATTTGAACTTAAGAAAACTATTGATTCATATTTTTATAAGTATTCCTTGTCTCATAGCCTCATTTATATAAATAAATGGTCTTTACAATACTTTGCTGAGCTGGCTGGCTTATTAGCAAAATGTAAACTTGAATTCCACATATTGGAAAAGAGTGCCCTATATCCAGACCAAATCATGTCAGGCCTGGATCACTAAGCGCATTTTCCTTTTAGGGAAACCGAGGCACAATGCGAGACCATGTCCATGGTCTCTCACTCTCATCAGAGCACTAGAAAAGGAAATGTGGAAAGCATGCACCCACACTCCCACTGCCAAGCAAAGAATATGCGGAAGGGCACAGTTTTACTACTACTACTACTACTACTACTAATCATTTCTATAGTATTGCCAGGCATACGCAATGCCGTACAGTCACAGATTTTTTGAGACAGGCCCTTACCCAGTGAGCTTACAATCTAAGATTAACAAGGATGAGGGGAACAAAGGGACAGACACACACACATCCACACTTTTTACACATGTGAGGCTGAGAGGTTGTGACTTGCCCAAGCCCACCCAATGAGTTCATGGCTAGGGCAGTATTCAAATTCTGACTTTCCAGGACCAAGTCCAGATTTTCTGCAAACCCGTGCTCTTGCCACTGTCCATACTCACATCACAGGTCCAAGCTGCACAGTCATCTCAGCACATTCCTGGTCAGATACAATGTGACCCCAAAGACCCATGTATCTTCTGGCTATATCCATCAGCCCAGACAGATAGATCAGTCAACAGTCACTGAACATCTCAGTGCACCTACACTCCTCCTAGAGAAAGGCTTTCAAGAGCACTACAACACCTCCACAGGTTGGGCCCATAGTGGAAGCCATGCTAGTCACTATGGGGCAGCAGGCAGAGTGTAGTGAGAGGCCAACACACCAGATAGTTTCCCAATATGAATGGCAGCCTGTGCAAGATTTGGGTGGAGGGGTTTAATGACTTAGAGCTACAGACAGACAGACAGAGTGACCTTCAGGCTGAAGGGAGGTACACTGCACCTGGCAAATCAGTTCCATTGGTGTTTTTTCACACAAATTTCTCCTGCATGTTTGCTGTTACATCCTAAACTTTCTATGTGTCTAAAACACTTACCCAGATCTTAAAAATCTGGCTCTCTGAACTTCTGCATAGAACTTCTCCCAGAACTTTTGTGTGTAAAAGTTCTTCTGGTAAACCTCTTTGCTCCAGGCTGCTGTGGTCACTTGGTTTCAATGGCAGCCCCTCAATTCTGCAGCTGTGGATACTTTAGCCTCCCTCTGGGCAGTGTTTATGTGAAGAATACATTCAGAAACTGCCTCAGGGAAGCGTGTGTGTGAAGAATGCATTCGGAACTTACTTGTGGACTTGTAAATCCAGAAGATTGAAAGACCAGCACTTTAAGGTGTGTGTAAAAACATCCATTGCAGAAAGGATGACTCCCTCCCATTTCAAGACCACTCTCCAACTTTGAGAGATAAGACCAGCAACAGCCTTATCCCAGAACTTATGATTTGCAAGGACATGGCTACTTACAGGAGATTCCCTGGCAGAGAACATACCAGAGCTGCAGCTGAGATCCATCATGGCCTTTTCCCCCACCCCATTGTTCATTAGCTGCACCTGAGCATAAAGTGCAGCACTGGCAAAGGGTGCGGACCTCCATGGTGGTGGAAGGAAACACTGAACAGGCCACCACCTGTATAGGGACCATTTCTGACACTTGCCAGGCCTGCAGACAGGCTGATTGCTGCCCTCATTCAGCACATAAAACCAGCAAGAGCCCCACCATGGTTTCCAAAGGCCATTTCACCAAGTGCCAACAGATTGAGCGACATGGGTAGCAAGGAGCGCCTCGCAAACATCAAAACCCTCATTGACATCGCAGAGGTGTGCCTCTGCATGATCCAGGTGATACTTCATGCCTGCATGAGAAGGGCAGGTTGCTGAGGTGTAGGTGACAGTAGCCTGGACAGTAGGTGCCAGTCAGTAGCCAGACAGTAGGTGACAGTAGACCCCGGGTCGCCCTAGAAGAAATGTGGGTGGTGTGCGGTGAGCTGCACAGGGCTGCTTCTTATATCTCCTGGGATCTTGCTATTGCTCTAGAGGGCATTTGTCTGGTGATGCCCTAAGCTAGGTACACCTGGGTCCAAGAGTGGACACTGGAGTGGTGGGAGAGTGTCCTGGCCACATTTTTGGGGGGGAGACGCAGATTGGATACTTTACTACCACATGTTCCCCATCCGGGTATTTCAGATAGCCAGAGTCCTCAGGCCATGGCTGGAGAGGGGTCGAATGGCCATTTGAATCCCCATCCCCGGGGAGGCATTTCTTCTATTATCTAATTAACGTATCATAATACATAATCAGAAACAGGTATTAAAAATGCCAGTCTAGAATGAGTTAGCAGTGTCAAGAGATGAAGGAGTAGGGAATTATGAAAAACAGTAAGCAAACTAGAGCTGCATCAGGCATGAATCTGACCCTTGCATGTAAATTAATGGTTTAGATGCATGCTGTGAGGTAACTGGAGAGGAAAGGGTGCAATTTTCAGCCCCCCTCAACAGAAGAAAATTTGTTTACCTGGGGCAGCAAGGGTCCCTGACAACAACAAAACACTGGGACTAGGTTATTGAATTTGGGATATTCACCATACCCTACAAAATAGTGGCTAGTGGTGACCACCAGCCTACTAAGGCTGTATATTTTATGTTATTTTGGGTACTCACTTATTTAGGGAAAATTTAGCCATTGTTCTTCTATATTATCCTTAAATATAAGATTGTTTCCCTAAACCTTTTCTGTATTTTTAAGATTTAGAGGCAGGGGGGAAGAACCCTTCGGTCTCCCCCCACCCCCATTTATCACCTATAAAAGGGGTGTGTGTGAGGAACCCATGAGTTTTTTTCCTATCATTTGATAGGCAGGAGGAGACCCAGCCTTTCAAATCTACAAGCACTGGCCATATTGTACATTTCAAAGGGAAGGCACATATTTTGAAACTGTTGTGAGATATCATAAAGTCTGTGAGAATCTTGGGGCATTCTCACAAGAAGCATTGTACTTCTCATTTCAGCCCTGTCATCAACCAAACCAAAAGTACAGCCGCTGTGATAAAATAGAGATTAGCTTAGATTTTTTTTTTCTGGTTGCCTAGTTCCAGGGCTGATTTTAGTATTTGTTGGATCCAAGACAAAGGATGGTAACAGACATCACATGGTGAAGTCCATCCCACGCTGGGGAGGGGGAGGGTCTCCCCCAGCCAGTACGCTTCAGTCGTGGGAGGGCAGGGGACAGGGAATGACGTGTGATCACGTTCCTGAAATCAGGTGTGTTCCTGACATCACCCCACTCCCATCATGACAGATTACTGTGGCTGCCTATTACAGGCAGCCATGGCTCACTGCCATGGCAATCGTCCCAGCACACACCAGTAGTTAGGGAACACATTGCCAACTCCAGGGGCAGCCTTGCTGCTCCTCCTTCCTGCTGCATCTCTCTCAGTGCCTCCCATCCCTCCTGCTCAATGCTGGCTGGCCCTTGCCCCTCCCCCTCTCATATTATTCTACCGCCCCAGGCCACTCTCTGCAAGTTTATACCCTATAACATCTAGAATGGTGACATTTTATCTACTTTGTACGGTGCCATAAGTTCACCCTGAGTCACTCTCTGCAAGTTGAAGCCTTGGTCTTGTGATAGCTTGGGTTCTGACAAGCTAAATGAGGGGCAGTCACACAGTGGCAGTGTCTGGCCATGCCATCCACCAGAAGGAGAGAGGTACACCCTGTCTATGCTGCCACCCACCAGAATGTGAGAAGGAGAGACTTACCCTGCCACTAGAATGAGAAAGAAGCACAACATGCCCAAGCTACCACCCATGACTGCCACAGAGAGAGAGAGAGACAGACAGACAGACAGAGACCCTGCTGCTAGGAGAGACACACATCCTGCCCATGCTGTCACCCACCAGAATGAGAGAAACCATCTGTGCCCACTGCCCACACCAGCTGCCACCCACTAAAATACAAAACACAGACATACATCTGTGACGCTCTCTCTCTCACACACACATGCACTGCCCCCCTGTGGCAATTGCTGCTGCAAGCTGATGATGCCCTGCCACACATTGGGGTTTCCAATGCTGTCCCATCCGGGCCATCACTTCATAAGAATATAAGAAGTGCCATACTGTGTCATACCAATGATCCATCTAGCCCAGCATCCTGTCTCCAACAGTGGCCAATCACAGTGGGCTCAGAGAAGCACCCAACAAGTCACAATGGTGGATCCATTCCCTGTTGTTTTCCCCCCAGCTCCCGTCATGTTCCCAGATCCTGTCTGGCTAATAGCTGATAATGGACCTATCTTCCAGAAACTTGTCCAAACCTCTTTTAAACTCAGCTATTGTACTGGCCCTTACCGCAGCCTCTGGCAGTAGATTCCACAACCCAATTATATGCTAAGTGAAAAAAGATTTTTTTAAATTTGTTTTAAACTTGCCACCCATGGGTTTCATGGAGTGTCCCCTAGTTCTAGTACTAGCTAAGAGCGTGAATAACTG
This sequence comes from Sphenodon punctatus, assembly GCA_003113815.1. Lineage (NCBI taxonomy): Eukaryota > Metazoa > Chordata > Lepidosauria > Sphenodontia > Sphenodontidae > Sphenodon > Sphenodon punctatus. The sequence continues at coordinate 248,196 of QEPC01005870.1, forward strand.
TTCCTTGTTAATTAGTGCTACACCACTCAATGTTTTTATAGACCTGTATCATATCTCCTCTCAGTTGTCTCTAATCTCCAAGCTGAAGAGCCCCAACCTACCAAGCCTCTCCTCATATGGGAGCCCTTCCATGCCCTTGATCATTTTTGTTGCCCTTCTCTGTACCTTTTCTCTGTACCTTCAGCTCTGTCTTTTTTGAGATGGGGCGACCAGAACTGCACACATTATTCGAGGTGCAGTCGCACCATTGATTTGTATAGAGGCATTATGACCTCCTCAGTTTTATTCTCTATCCCCTTCCAAATAATTCCTAACATTTTGTTTGCTTTTTTGACTGCTGCTGCGCACTGCACTATGGATCTCATTGTATTGTCCACAACCACTCCCAGATCCTTTTCCTGAGTGGTAACTCCTAGCTTAGTACCCAGCATTGTGTAGCATAGTTTGGATTATTTTTCCCTACATACATCACTTTGCACTTGTTCATATTAAATCTCATTTGCAATTTAGATGTCCAGGCACCTAGTGTCATAATATCCTGTTGCAGTTCCTCAAAGTCTGCTCGTGTTTTAACTACCATGAATAACTTGGTGTCATCTGCAAATTTGATCACCTCACTCTTAACACCCCTTTCCAAATCATTAATGAATACATTAAACAGCACCGGTCCCAATACAGAACCTTGAGGCACACCACTTTTGCATCAAGCTAACAACACCCTGTCATAACTTGGGATACTAACAATGACAAACAAAGCCTTTGCCACTGTCTGCATACCTGTTCACTGCTGCTGCTCCTGTCAGTGTTCCCTTCCTTCTCGCCCCCCCTCTCTCTCTCACACACAAGTTCTGCCCCCCTGGGGCACTCTCCAATGCCAATACCTTCTCCGCTCCTCCACTTTCTGCCCACTGATGCTGCTCCTCCTGCCAGTGCACTTCTCTCACACAGAAGTCCTTCCCTCTGTGGTACTCTCTCACTCTGCAAGTTGATAACCTGCCAGACGTTCGAAGTATCAATGCCAGCTCCAGTACCAATGCCTGTTCTGCCTCCCACTGCCATCTGCTGCTACTGCTGCTCCTCTCCATCTGTTGCTGCTCCTGTCAGTGCACCTTGTAGCAGATTGACAAGAAGTCCCAGCTCAAACTGATAGAGCACCTGGAAGCAGCACAAAAGAAAGCCTGCAAACAGCTCTTTGGTAGCCCGCAGCTGCCTCATTTGCTAGGAAGCTTACAAATTAGTCATTAGGGAGATATAATGTGGCTGCATTAGTCTCATCCCAATTTAGGAAAACCAATCAGAAGTGAAGGAGGAGCTTAATAGGGCCAAGAGACAGCAGTGAGTTGCCAGAAGAAGGAAAGAACAGTTTGGTAACCAAGCAAGAGCACTTAAGAAGCCTTTTAAGCAATCTGGTAGAGAGTTTTTTTAGTTTTTGGATCAAAGTAATGCTGGATCACCAAGCCAGACAGTGTGGGAAAATGCAGGCAGGATTTGTATTGAACTTTGTATATGGATAAGGAGATCTCTGGCCTGTTATGGGATTTTGTTGTTTGGGAAGAATGAAGAATTTCATAGATTTATGCTGAAAGCCAAGAAGGATTATGTTGTTTGGCATTTAACTTTAGGGACCCACTTGGGGGGTGGAGGTGGGGGGGAGATGCCCCAACTGGTGTCATAGGTGGACTATGGAGGGGTTCAGGGAGGCCTGATACAAATTGCCCTAGGAAGGGGCTGCTTTATGATGTTTTCCCAAGTGGGCTAACAATTGTTCTTTTTACCTGCAAGGGCTAAAGTTTGGGGAGAACCTTGAAAGAGGAACCGAGACTGATATGTTAGCCCAAGAAGGACTGAATTTACTAAGGATTCCCAAGGGACCAATTAAGAGTATTTGTCCAGAGAGGGACTGAGACTGATTGCCTACTTAAGGAAGAGAAGAACTATTATAAGGAGCTAGGATTAGGCCTAGAAGCTAAGGTCAAAAGCTTAAACCTAGAAGCTAAGGTCAAAAGCTAAGATTAGGCCTAGAAGAGCCAAATAGACAAGTTACTGACTTTATGTCCTGGGCTGATTTAATTACCCAATGTGCTCTGATAAGACTCTGAGAGCCTGAGCTGTGGACATACCCCACCCCTCTCTCTCCTTCTCAAGTCCTGCTCCCTTGGGGTACTCTCTTCAAACTGATACCATGCAAAACTTTGGGGTACCAATGCCAACTCCAGTGCCAATATGTGCTCTGCTCTTCCACTTCCTGCTGCCTGCCGCTGTTTCTCTTGCAAGTGTGCCCCTCTTTCTCTCACTCATACACACATGTCCTGCCCACCCTGGGGTACTCTCTGCAAGTTGATACCCTACCAAATGTTTGGGGTACCAATGCTAACTCCAGTGCTAATGCCTTATCTGCTCCTCCACTGCTGCTCCTGTCAGTATGCCTCTCTTTCGCACACAGGTCCTGCCCCCCTGAGGCAATCTCTGCAAGCTGATACCCTTCCAGACTTTGGGGTATCAGTGTCATCACCTGTGCTAATGCTTGACCTGCCCCTCACCACCTGCTGCTGCTCCTGCCACTCTCTCTCTCTCTCTCTCTGTCTCTCACTCATCCTGTCTCATGGGTTGCTTTCTGCAGGTCGATACCCTGCCAAACTTTGGGGAAGCAATGCTAATGCCGTCTCTGTTCCTCCAGCTGCCACTAGTGACTGCTTCTGTCTGTGTCGCAAGTCCTGCCCACTCTCGGAAAGTTGATACCCTGTCATATTTTGCGGGTAACAAAACAAAACCAACACTTGTGCTGGTGCCTGCCTGCTCTGCCCCTCCACAACCTGGCTGCTGCTGCTCCTGCCCATATGTTTGTCTCTCTCTTACACAAGTCCAGGGCTGCTCTCTGCAAGTTAATATCCTGTAATATGTTGGGGTACCAATGCCAACCCTAGGGTGCTCCCTGCAAGTTGATATACCTCTCATGTCTTGGCGTTCCTGCCAATGCCAGTACCAATGCCTGCTCTGTTCATCCATCACCTGCCAGTGACTGCTCCTGACAGAGTTTGTGTCTTTCTCTCACAAATCCTGTCCTTCTGGGGTACTCTCCAAGTTGATACCTTGTCATATCTTGGGGTACTAAGCTGATGCTAACACATGTGCCAATGTTTGCCTGGTCTGTCCCTCCACCATCTGGCTGATGCTGTTGCTCATGCCAGTGCGTGTCTTTCTCTCACAAGTCCTGACCCCCTGGGTTGCTCTCTGCAAATTGATAGCCTGCCAGACTTTGTGGTGCCAATGCCTTCCAACATCTGGCACCAGTGACTGCTCCTGCCAGTCTCTCTCTTGCGCATGCAAGTCCTGCCCCCCACCCCACCCCGGGCACTTTCTGCAAGCTGATATGCAGTAATATCTTGGGGGTACCAAATCAATGCCAACAACTGTACCAATGCTTGACTGCTCTGCCCCTCCACCACCTGCCCACTGGGGCTGCTCCTGCCAGTGGGTGTCTATCTCACACACAAATTCTGCACCCCTGGGGTGTTCTGCACAAGCTGATACACTGTCATATCTTAGGGTACCAATGTTAATGCTAGTGCCAATGCCTGCTCTGCTCCTCCACCGCCTGCCTACTGCTCCTGCCAGTGCGTATTTCTCTTTCTCACACACAAGTCCTGCCCCCCTGCCCCACCCAGGGCAAGCAGATATACCTGATAATGTCTTGGAGTTCCAGGCTGCCAACACCAGTGCTCATGCTTACTCTGTTCCTCCACCACCAGTGACTGCTCCTTTTCTGGCAGTGTGTGTGTGTGCGTGTGTGTGTGTGTGAGTGACAAGTCCAGCCCCCCAAGGCACTCTTTACAAATTGTTTGACACAACACCCTGTCCTATTTCTGTAAGCTGTCCTGAGTCTTCAGGAAAGGGTGGGGTAAAAATACAAATAAATAAAAATATATTGTCGGTGCCCCTCAGCATTCACTGCCTGCCAGTGTTGCAAGCTAGGTGCCAATGTCTGGGTGATATTCCTGAAGCACTGTGGCCCTCTTGGAAAATTTGAGGAAGGGGGGGAAGTGTTTTGAAGGCAAAATACGAGTGCACCTTAAGCCGAAGGACCCCCAACAGTGTCCCCCATTGAAACCTAAGCAAAATCAAACATGAAAATAAAACAAAGCCCCCAAAGATTTTCAGAAACAAAAAATGAAATTTTAAAAATGAATAATGAAAAGCAAAATGGATCCCTGGTGCATATCCCTAATGCAGTGTGCTATGAGTGAGAGGAAGTTCTCTTCTGACTGCACACCATTTCGAAGATGGACAGCATTCTGCAACTGTCTCTGCATAGCTAACCAATGTTTGGTGGCACGGTGATATTTAGATAGAACTGATAGTTTTATATCATTGGTTTTCCCAGTCAAGCACATATATAAATACTTGCACTTGAAATTCCTCTTGCCCTGTGAAGGTTTATGATATACTCCATATATGAACTATTTCTGTACACTTCTGAAGTATCTAGTGGCGGCCACTGTCAGAGTGGCTAGAGCAGATGGACCAGTGGTGATTCCTTCAGTGCTGTACTTCTATTGACCATATAGCTAAATACAACAGTATCTAATATCTTTTCCCACCATAAATGGAAAGGTCTTGATTTAAATTTCAATATTTTGCTCCCTTGCAATAGCAAAAAATAGCAGAAAGCAAACAGATGAGGAAAGCCCAATCAATTCATTTGTGGAAATTTGATTCTGCTATTGTGACAGTCTTATTTTATTTTATTATCGGTGTGTGCAAATTATTTGCATTTTTCAACCAAGTCACATTCAGTAAAATGTGGGGCCAAATGCCAGTTGGTCTCCTGGCCATATGACAAATCTCATTCTTACCACACAATTTAATGCAAAGTGATCTGATGTAGGGAAGATACTAAGACAGGAAACTTATTACATTCCTGCAAACTATATTGTTTTCATATGTATTCTTCAGGTTGCTATTGATTGAGTTGAAATTATTCCAATAAATCTTTTTGACTCCAAAATCACCTCGTATTCCTTGAATTCAGTGGGAGAAACACTCACCCTTTTTTGCCAAAGGATATTAAAGTGTCTTGCAAACTGCGCTGCAAAAGTCAGAAAAGCAGAGTTTCTTGTTCTGCAAAACACAAGGATGAAATAAATCTGGGAAGAAATCTTTTTGCTATAGAACATCAACCAGTCAAAAGAGAGATTCTGCAGTAATTGCACCCTGATTCTGCAGCTCTTTTCCATGTAGAACTCTCATTAAAAGTGTTCAGGACTGGAGGAGCAAATAAGGATGTGTAAAACGCACAACAATAATTCTGCATAGAAACAGAATGAAGGCTTCACCATATGGTTCCTTTTAGAGAAGGCTGTACTTCAGATTATTTGGCCTAATTTAAATTGTGGCAAACTGATGCTGGCTCCCCTTCCGCCCCCCCTATTTATCATAGTTTAGCATAGGCTGCAATAGCACCTTTTTGTCTGTTATATTTACAGGTCTTCTTGTACTGGGCTCCTAGCTTTGTTTGGTTTGTATCAGGTTTCCAAGCCAATGGCAGTCATTAACACTTAATTAATTCAGCTGGAGAAAGCTATCTGAAAGAAAAGGAAACTGAAATTGAGATTGGAAGCCGTGACTTATTCATTGTTTCATTGCAGTAGGTCAGGGATAGGGTACCTTTTCCCACTTAAATTTTGGATAAGTGTATTTGTTAGGGATGATTCTTTAGCTTCTTAAAAAGACTCTGTGCTTTCAGATGAGATGGGTCCCACCATGGTCTGCTCTGGGCTGTGGCAGGATCTGTCACTGTGGGTTGGACTCGGCTGGGCCACCGAAAGAGCATTATGGTTGCTTGGGCTGGGGAGGGAGAGCAGTGCATGGACATGCATCTGCATATCCCTGTGCTGCATGCAGAGCCCCAGCTGATGGGAAGCCATGGTGACCAATGATGGCTGCCATGGTGCTATGGCCTCACTGCCACTCCACACCGAGTTGAGTGAAGTGGGCTATCAAAAGTAATAGCCTGCTTTACTCTGGGTACAGCGGCTGGCTCCTGGACGTGGTGGAGCTTAGCCTGGGCTTTCACTTGGGGATTTCCCTGAGTGACAGTCTAAGCTAAACTCCACCATGGGCAGGAGCCAGACCATGGTAACATCTGCTAGCCATTTTTTAACGTGTTGCTGGCACCCAAATTAATCCATGCTAAGGCAGATAAATCCAGGTCAGTGTAGCGCCTGAAAACACATGTGGGTGCTTCCACCTGGGATCCTCCAACTGTTTTTACAATTAAAATTTTACAGCCAAAATTAATGTACCTATTTGAGAATTTTGACTTTTTAATAAGCTGAGTTTTACAAATCCATTTTGGGGATTTTGTTTGGTCAAAAATCCATTTGTGTTTAACTTCTTTGTACTAAAACTTTTTTAAAATGAATAATAAAAACTAAATCATTGTATGTGTGCAGAATGGCTGATAGGTAGTTCTGCACCTGTATGCCCTTGTTAAAAATGGTGGTGGCATCATAAAGGCAGCTGGTCTGTCCATGTGCACACTGCCATTTTGGAAAAGGGCAGCCATTCTGAATATGCACAATGGTCACTTGTGCATGTACAGACCAGCTGCCATTTTCCAAAATTGTGGTGATGCCGTCAACCCCATTTGATAAAAGGGTTGCCCATGCACAAATGGTGATGAACAGTTCTTTTTTAAAATGAAAACGAATGGATATACATTCATTTTAGTAACTAAGAAAATGAAAAAAAAAAATGCACACCCCTACTAAAATTCTTCATTCCCCTGTAGGATGATGTTGCTTCAGCTGTCCTTATAATTTCAAGGGCATAGCTCATGCCTCCAGATGACATCCCCACAAGCCTCTGTCTATGATATTCAGGTATTTATTTATTTATATTTATTTATTTATTTAATCGATTTCTACCCCGCCCCTCCTGCCATGTAGCCCAGGGCGGCTTCCAAAAACATTAAAAACAATAAAACCATTAAAAACTCTCATAAATACAATAAAATATTAAAACAGGGCTAAGTTATAAATAAAACCACAGTAGGTGGGGGAGCTAGACCCCTCACCCTACCCACCCTCCCTCCCAGCTCCCAGGTAGCTGCCTAAGAGAGTTTCCATGCTTTCCTTTCAAGAAGAATGAGTCTTTGTGTGCTTGGGGGGGGGGGATGGGGTGTCCTTAGTTTTGCCTTGGGAGTCTTGCTCTAGGGGGTTCCTAGGCCTGTTGCTGAGATTCTCAACCTAGCATCCTGATGACACTTCCAGGATGGAATTACACAGGATTCCTGGCCTCTCCTGCCCATTCTAGTTAGGCCTAGGGATGTACATGTCATTTTCATTATTACAATAATGATAATGAAAATTGTCATTTTCATTATCTTTATTTCAATAATGATAATGACAAATAATGATGAAAATAGAAACAAAAACGGTAATTTAAAAAAAAATAAAGGGGGAAAACTGAAAAACGTGTTTTTAGCTATAACTTTTCATTTCTTAATTAATTCTGATGAAACCTGGGGAGGGTGTACCCCAAATGGAGGGCACTATGTGTACCAAATGTCAAAACTATTAGTTAAAGTGTACCATTTTAGAAGCAATGGAATGTTGGTGATTTTAAGAAAAGCTCCATGCACATTCATGGCTACAACTTCTTTATTTTGAATCCAATTTGCATGAAACCTATGAATATTATGTCCCTCTAGAATCTTAACGCTCCTGCCAATGTTCAGAAAGATTAGATAAAGGGTTCTGATGCTATAAGACATTAACTTGAAAATACATTTCCAGCTGTAACATTTGTATATTTCATTCTGTTTAGAAGATATTTGGCAGGAATGTATTACATACCTTCCCTGTCATCTCTGCCAAACTACAGGACATTTTGATAAAGGGACCAAATTTTATAAGCAATTTATGTTATCCCCATGAAGGCCATTATTCAAATAAATAGCAGCACATTCAGTGCCAGTCAGAGGCAGGCACCCTGCATGGCATGAGGAGAGAGACTGTAGGATGGAGGATGTGGAGCAACCCAAAAGACTGACAGACACATTCACTGGCCACACACATTACTGCATGCTTCTAGCTTTACAGGACCAATTGGTAGTGGCTTCAAGGCGGGCATAAGGGACATAACTGGGACTTTGGGGATAGCATCCCAGAAATCAGGAGACATAGGGTGATTTCAGACGTTACGAGATCACGCTGAACCACACTGAACCACGCTCAACCCCCCCGCGGGGCCAAAGGGCCCGGAACGTCTGAACGGCGTGCGCCAGATGTTCATCACGCTCAATACCCACATGGGGTCAGTTTGAACCACGCTTCCCGGGCTAGCCGGGGGAAGGTCTCGGGAAGCGTGGTCAAACCAACCCCCACAGGGAACCAAGCAAAAGTAACGTCTGGACGCCAATCCCCCAGCGGAACCAAAAAAATGGAGCCCCGGCCGGGGACGAGGCACGCAGCGTCGCTGCCAGGCAACCAGCACCAACACAAACACCGGAGGGAGATTTAAAGCGAGAGCAGCAGCAAGCAAGCGTGGCGGGATGGAGCGAGGAGGGAAGCGGAAGAGACCGGAGGCACGAGCAGCGACAGCGGCGGCACAGGAGGCGGAGGACGTGCAGCCAGGCCCAGCGATGCAGGCGGAGGGGGCACAGGTGCAGGAAGGGGGCACACGGGAGCACCCGACCAGGGAGGCGCCCCGGGAACACCAACCACAGCTGCAGCCGGGTCGCGCCGCCCCGGGGACAGCGGCCGGAACAGGCCCACAGGAGGCACCCAGGAAACGGGTAAGGGCACCCACTGGGAGGGGAACAGGGGGCACAGGGGAACCCCCTGTGGAGGGGGCCGGGGGGACCCCGGGCGGAAGGCAGGGGGGCAGGGGGACCCCGGGCGGAGGGCAGGGGGGCAGGGGGCCCCCGAGAGGGCCCACACCCTCACCCAGCAACCAACCACCCCCCTTCCCCCCCCCAGACACGAAAGTCGGCCCGGGCGGACGAGCCCCAGGAGGAGCCCGGCCCCCGGCCCCTGGAGGCGCACCCCCAGGAGGAGGTGGAGGAGGAGCACAGGCAGGTGCAGCAGGAGCTGCACCGGGAGGAGGAACAGCAGGGGCCCAGCCGGAGGAAGGCCTATCACAGAGGGGGACAGTGGGGCCTCCAGGAGACCCGGGACTTCATACGGATCTGGGGGACCCTCGAGTACCAGGTGGAGCTCGCAATAAACCAGCGCAACGAGCATGTCTACCGGGACATCGTGCGCGACATGGAGGCGGCGGGGCACGAGCGCACTGTCAACCAGTGTCGCTCGAAGGCCAAGGAGCTCAAGAGGGGGTACAAGGCCCTCAAGGACAATAACAGCCGCTCCGGCCACGGGGCCCGCACCGCCCCCTACTACGATGCCCTGGACCGCATCCTTCACATGAAGGGCTCCATAGTTGCCCCACGCCTGGTGGGCAGCGCTGTGGTCCAGGGCAGGGAGCGGGCCGAGGTACCCCCTCCCCTCGCCGCCCGCCCGGTAGACACGAGCTCAGGGGACCCCCACCCCCAGGAGGACCACCCGGGACCCGCAGAAGCCCCAAGGCCCCCCCCCAGCAGCAGCCCGGAGACATCCCAACGCCGGGCCGGCCAGGCGGAGTCGGAGGTCGGCACCTTCACCACCCTCAGCCAGTGGTCCCAGGGGGAGCACTCCCAGGGTGAGGCGCCGGGCTCCGAAGGCTCGGAGACGGACATAGAGGGTAAGCGGGCCCCCAGGGCAGGGGGGGGCACGACCAGGGGGCCGGTGGCAGGGGCGGGGGTGGGGGCCCTGCTGCAGGGGCCACAACCAGCCCCCTTCACCCGCTCCCCCCTCTCCCGCCCGCAGGACATGGGGAGCCCCAGGACCGGGCCAGCGAGACGGTGCAGGCCCCCGCGGAGGGCACAGGAGAGCAGGTGCCGGACCCAGGTAAGGCGGGAGGGCTGGGATTGCGGGAGGGCCCCCCGGGCGCCAGCCCAGGGGGGCCTCTGGCCTCAGTGGGGGAGGGGGGGCAGGGGGCCCCGGGACCCGACCCCGCTAGGGGACAGGGCCCTGCACTGACCCACCCGCCCATTTCCACAGGGCAGCCCCCGCGCGCGGCGCCTCCGCCGGCCGCAGCCCCAGCCCAGCGGATGCGGGAGTACCGGGCGCGGGTCCGCAGGCGCAGGGAGGAGCAAGCGGAGGACATCGTCCGCAGGGCGGAGGAACAGGGGGAGCGCATGATCGCCTCCGTGGACCGCATGGAGGCGGCCATAGAGCGGTCCATGGAGAAGGCCCTGGAGACAGACCGCCGGCTGGAGGCGGAGGTGCGCCTGGAGCGGAGGCGGGAGCGCCGGGAGCACCAGCGGCAGCAGGGGCTGCTCAGGGGCCTCCGGCAGGACATACAGGGCATGGTGCGGGAGCACAGTGCCAAGATGGACAGGTCCCACGACATTGGGACCTCCCTGCTCCTGCATGCGGGCACCATGTGTGCCTACGTGATGGCCGGCGCACCTCCGGGCGCCCTGCCCGCCCAGGTCCCCATGCCGGGCCCCTCGGCGCCCCCGGGCCCAGCCCTGCCGCCCCTGGCGCCCCCCCGGCCCCAGGGCCCTCGCATGCGCCTCCCAGTGCCCCCGGGCCTCCGGAGGGTCCAGCCCCCCCGGGGCGCGACCGGGGCACCGGGCACAGCTGCCCATCCGCCGCCCGGCCCCCTGCCGGGGCCGGGACCGGCCCAGGACACGGCAGGGGACACGGACAGTGGGGGGGAGGGGAGCTCCCAGAGCTCGGTGGGCCCAAGCGGCCGCACGAGGGGTCGGCCCAGGAAACGCGGGGGGATGGTGGGAAGGGGGGGGAGGGGGAGGGCCACATGAGGGCGGGTGGTGGACGGGGTCACGGGGACGGGGGTGGGGAGGGGGCACAGGGTGATTGTGTGCACTGTGTGGGCAATAAAGTGTTGTAAAGAGACAGTTGTCCCCGGCCCGTTTGTGGGGGGGACAGGGCTGTGGGACCGCGTGTACAGGGGCATGGGCACGGAACGGGGGGAGGGGCCCCCAGGGGCGGGAAGGCCCTCACAGCGGGCCCCCCCGGGCGATGTGGGTTGCAAGGGCGTTCCGGATCCTTTTGGCATACCGGTACTCCCGGGGGTTCCCTGCGTTCACGTACAGGGGAACAGGACCGGGGGGCCGGTGGGGCTCGGGGTACTCCAGGGCCGCCCCCTCGGTCTCGCACACATTGTGCAGAACGCAGCAGGCACCGATCACCAGGGCGGAGGTGGGGACGGTGAAGTCCAGGCGGCCAGCTATACTCCTCCAGCGCTGCTTCAGGGCCCCGAAGGCACGCTCCACCACGGTCCGGCTCGCACACAGGCGGGTATTGTATACCTGCTCCGCAGGGGTGCTCGGGACAGGGTAGACCTTCATCAGCCAGCGGGTCAGGGGGTAGGCGGGGTCCCCCAGGATGCAGGGGGGCATGGGAACACCCTCGATCCACCTCATGCCCATGTCCGCGAAGTCCCCCCGGTACATGCGGGCATAGAAGGGGGAGATGGTCATGATCCTGGCGTCGTGACTCCGGCCGGAGTTGCCCGTGTAGATGTCTATGAAGCGGGCCCGGTGGTCCACCACCCCCTGCAGGTGCAGGGAGTAGTATCCGTGCCGGTTCACATACTCCAGGGCCTCCCCCGCGGCCGGGCGCAGGATCTCGATGTGTGTGCCGTCCACGGCTCCGATGCAGTTCGGGAAGCCCCCGGCCGCGAAGCCAGCCATCACAGCGCCCTGGTCCAGGAGCTGGATGGTCCTGTCGAGGAGCACGCCCTCCACAGCCTCGCACACATCCCGCACGATGCAGGCGACCGTGCTGAGCCCCACCCCGAAGTGCTGGGACACGGAGCGGCAGGAGTCGGGCGTTGCGAGGGCCCAGACCCCTATGGCCACCCGCTGGACCATGGGGATGGGCTCCCGCATGGAGGTGTGCTGCCGCTCCAGCCAGGGCGCGAGGAGCTCCGCTAGGCGCAGCAGGGTGGCCTTGCCCATCCGGAAGTGGGACCCCCACTCGGCCTCCCCCCAGTGGGCCTGGGCCCGCTCCCACCAGGCCTGGGGCCGCTCCGTGACCCATAGGCTCCGCGCTATGGGCATAGCCAGCAGCGCTGCCCGGCGGAGGGTCTGCGTTGCCCAGCGGAACCGCCTCGCGGCCCCTCGGAGCGCAGCGGGCCGGGTGAGGCTCCGGCAGGCGGCCAGCCACGCCCCCCAGGCCCGGCGCCGAGCCCTGAGCCGGCCACGGACTCTCCTGCGGGCCTGCTGGCCCCGGAGGCGCACGCCAGCCCGCAGGGCCAGGACATAGCGCAGGCGGACGGCCAGGTGCACCCTCTCGGTCAGGAGGCACAGCTGCTCAGTGTGGTCACGGTGCCACTCAGCCGCGAGCGCGAGGAACATCCAGTTCCCACCTGCCCTATCGCGCTCCATGGTGCTGGGGCCCCGGTGGGGGCTGGGAGCGCTTATGGCGGCCCGGTGCTGGTGGCTCCGCCCGGGGGTCGGCCTCGCGGGCCTGCGCGCGCCCTGTGCCGGTGCGTTCCGGCTGCTCCCGCCCCCAGCACCCCGGGCCCCCTCCCCTCGCTGTTTGTAGCGGGATGGCCTTGAAGGTGCGATTAGGCAGACAGAGAGCTCGCTGTTGTTCTCTGCAGCTGTGCCGGGCCCGCACCCCACGCCTCGCTCTGTTGTGCTACAATGTTGCGGTGCGGGCCCGTGTTCCCTGTCCCGGGGGCCGGGCCGAGCCTCTCCCGGCCCTGGGCAGTCTGTGTGCCCTCCGGGCTCCGTGTCCCATTCCCTGTTGTGCTGGACCATGGCTGGCTGCCCATCCATGGGGCTCCCGCTGTCCGGCCCCCAAGGGGCCCCCCATATCTGGGCCTTCCGCGAGACCATGTCTCTGTGCGACCTGTGGCACACCCCTGCCGTGCAGCTGCTCCTGGCCGGGCCGGGGAGCCGTGCAGGTGCCTACGAGAGCCTGAGCTCCGGGCTCCGTTACTTTGGCCATGTGGTGAGCGCCCGTGATTGCCGGCTGCATGCGGAGGCCCTGGGGCTGGCTCGTTTCCCCGAGGGGCGCATCCCGGAGGTGCTGTGCGCCCATGTGCCCTGGAGCGCCTCGGAGACCGTGTCAGCGCTGGTGGTGTGTGGTCTGGGCGCCTACTCGGAGTGCCTGGCCGAGGGTGGCCCTGCCTTGGCCGTGACCTACTTCTCCTGTGTTCACGGGGCCCGTGGGTACCAGCGCACCCGTGGGGCGGCGTTCCAGCGGCTTCTGGAGCTGGGGCATCTTCCGTGGCCCCCTTCTGCTGCCTGCTGTGTGCCGGAGCCCTCCGCGGTGGAGATGTCATCCCTGTTGGCGGTGTGGGCGCGTGTGGATGTGCAGCTGGCCCTCACCATGCCCGATCCCTTCGAGGCCTACTACCTGATCGCCCACTACATGTCCTTGCAGGGGTACCGCCGGGGCATGCTGCACTGGCCCCACCTGGTCCACCGGGCGGGCCACCCGGGCCCTGGGGCCAGCGGGGCCCCCGGCAGCGGCCCGTGAGCCCCGCGTCGCTGGCCTGCCCCCCCCGGCGTGGTGCCCCCGTGTGGGCTCCCGCCCCGGCCCGGGGGGGGGGCCTGGTCCCCGCTGGCCGCTCCCGACCTGCGGACCCCACCTCGGTGAGCTCCCGCCCGCCTCGCTGCTTGCTGCTGCCCCTGGCCGTGGTCCTGGGCCCCCTCCATCCCCGTGACTCCGTGGGTGCTGCCTGAGCGTCGCTGGTGCTGCGGAGGAGCACCGCTGGACCCGGCTGCCCTGCCTGTGCCAGCCTTTGACTGTGGGGCCCCCTTCCTCCTCCTCCTGGCGCCCCTCCGCCGGCCTCGCTGTGCTTTGGGGGCCCCCAACGTGCCTTGCTCCGGGGGTCCCCCCCCCCCTCCGAGACTGCCTCTGTTCCTGTGGGGGCACCTCCTTGGACTGGACTGGACTGGGGTGGTGTGGGGGTGGGGGTTGCTGCTGTCCGTGCCTTGCCCTGTGGTGGTGCCCCCCCCCTCCCTGCCGGTGTTCCGGGTGGGGCGTTCCGGGCGCCCCTTCCCCCCTTCCCGGCCTTTCCCTGGTGTGAGTGTGTGTGCCCGGGCGTGTGGCCGTGCATTGTGCCCTGCTGCGGGACCGCTGTGTGAGCCGGCTGTCAGCCTGTTCTCGCTCTTCCCCCCTCCCTTCCCGTTTCCCTTGTGTGGGCGTTCCCTTGAGTGCCTTGTGGCTTCGTTTGCCCTCAGTCGGCCATGTCTGTGTCCCGCCCCTGCCCGGTGCCTTGTGGGGGTTTAGCGCCCGCCGGGGGTTCGGCTGCACGTCTGTTGTGCTGCCACGGGCCGTGATGGTGCGGCCCGGTTCCGGGCCGTGGTCCCGTTCCCGGCACGTCTGTTTGGGTCGTTTTCCAACTCCCGGGCGTGGTTGCGCTGTTCGCCCCCCCTGGTGGTTCGCTGTGGTGAACCGGCCGCCCGTAACGTCTGAAATCACCCATAGGGTATTTTCAGATGTTATGAGATCACAGTGAACCACGGTGAATACCCACCTGTGGTCACTGTGACTTGCACGTCTGTTTGGCAGCCACCAGATGTTCGCCACGCTCAATCCCCACATGGGGTAAGTTTCAACCACGCTTCCCGGGCTAGCCGCACCAATTCCCCGGGAAGCATTGTGAAAGTGATCCCTGGCGGGGATCAAAGAAAAGTAACGCCTCGTCGGTCGCCATGGCCTGGAAGCACCAGCGGCATTCTGGGCTGTGGCGGATTCGGCCAGACGCTGAGGCGGCATTGGCCCCACCACCCGCCCATCTCCCCAGAGGGTGGGCGGTGGGGAGTGTGGAGGGGGCGGGGCCGTGCAGCCGCACGTTGTGCCACGCAGCCCCGCCTGCTCCCCAATTCCCCGTTGGGATCCCCCGGCACATCTGTTAGGGTGTGATGGGGTCATCCCGGCGGGGGATGAATTTATTGTTTTCATGAATCTGAAAACACCCATAGTTTACACATACAGGCTGGCCAGTTATCACAATCACATCCTGCAGCACTGACACAGATAACATAAGATAATCTCTATTGAACCTTTCCTAAACTTGTTACTGTTCCCAGTAACAAGTGGGGGAGAGATGTTGGGATGGTCTGAAAGAGGCTTTATAAATTTTAACATTAAAAAGATCTAGATTCCAAAGGAAATTGAATTTGGGGGGGGAGGGGAGCTGACAGTCATTTTCAATTTCAAAATTTTGAATACAACTAAAAAAATACTGAAGTTCATGCTGAAATGGTAGGGTTGTTTTTGACCAGCTCTAATAGTTGAGCTTCTACTGACTTCATACATTTGTTAGGGTGAGTGGTATATATTCTTGTGCATCTTGTAAAGTACCAATCATGTTGTAAATGCTTAAAATGCAATACAATAAAATAATTATATCAGTTCTTAAGCAATAATGCTGAAAAGTAATTGATTTAGGGTTGCACCATGATTTTTACTTTGGACTAAGAGAGAGGTTTTTCAGTAGCAAGAACTATTGGACTTTTGATCAATCAAACTTTTGAAAGTAGTGGCGATCTCGGTGTGAGAGCCATTTCATGTAAACTGAGCAAAACACTAAGCAATACATAGAAGGGAATCAATCTTATATTTGTAAGAAGTGTTGTGCTTAGAAATTTCATTCATTGTTGTTGTTCCTTTCATTTTCATTATTAAATGTCATTCGCTGTCATTATCTTTTGTTCTTTTTCATCATTCCTTTCTCTTTTGTTTTCCATTGGTTTCAATGGAAAACACATTTTCCATTGGTTTCAATGGAAAACACATTTTCTGCTCTAAAACTTCATAGTTTTCCATTCAATTTGGATGTAACTTGGAGAGATTATACCCCACATGGAAGGCATTTGTCCAATCTTTTTGATATTTGGCAGGAAGAATTGAATTATGTGATTTTTAATAAAAGCTGTGCCCCCATTTCTGGTTGTAACTTTGTCTTCCATCCACTTTAGATTAAACTTGAGAACATTGTACCCCTGTCCAAGGTTGGATAAATTTCTGCCTGGATAAAGAGTTCTGAAGTTTTAAGCAATTTTCTTGTAAAAGCATTTTTGGCTGTACCATCTTTGTATTCCATCCAGTTTGGATGACTTTTGGAAGGACTGTACCTCATACCTTCAGAATCATCTCTGCAAAATTTCAGAAATACTTGATCAAGGGTCACAATTGTAAAATCATTTATAAAATCATGAGTGACATGGAGAAAGTAAATAGAGAACTATGTTTTGCTCTTTTAAGTATTTTTTTCACACATCAGACAGTACAGTTGTGGATCTCATTGCAAGAGGTGGCTGTGAAAGCTAACAGCATAGCTAACTTCAAATAGCAATTAGTTATTTTTTTTAGAGGATAGAACCATAAACACCTACCAGTTGAGGCATAAACCCCTGGCTACTGCTAGTTGGAAGCGGTCAGCAGGAGATGGGTCACACTTCCATGACCTCTACATGTACTTCTCTTGAGCTACCGCAGTTGGCTATGCTTGGAGATAGGATACTGGGCTAGATGAACCACTGGTCTGACCCAGTATGATACTACTTATATTCTTATGACAATAAAAATTAAACATGCTTAAATATATTAAGTGAACATGAAATTTTGTGGGAAAATCAGGAGGGGGGTGAAGTTTCCTATTTGAATTCCTTTCTATTCTGGAAACATGCCAGTGCATCCCTTAGAAAACTAAGACTATCCAAGGGATGCTACAATAAGGATAAAGTCTGACTAACAACTTTAAATGGATGTTTTCATCAGCATGAAAAAAAAATAGCGATTCTTTGATGTGTGTCGTCTTTTCATTTTAGCAATTAAAATGGCTTTTGAAGCTATTTGGCATTTAATTTAGGCCTACAAAATATAAAAAAATATTCATTTTCTTGATGATAGTACCATATTTAGCACAAACAAGGTCACAAAGATCAATGGGATTGGGGGAAAATGTTAATTGAAGTTTTCAAATATATAAAATTAATTCCACTTATTTGGGGGTTTGCAAATAGAACAACGCATTTGTCCCTAATCAAATTCTCTAATTGCATAATCAGAGGTTGTATGATGTGTTTTAACTCTGTTTGCTATAGTGCACTGACTAGAAACTTTTGTCATATAGTGTGCCTGAGTGAATATGCACAGACAAGTTAAAGTCAACCAAGGACTATATTCTCTCTCTTTGGGAAGACTTCTTGAACATATTACAATACATTACATACTGAATTAAAAAGGCATAGTTATGAACTGCTCTTTTTAAACATTGGTATCCAAAACTCAGACTTACACATGAAACCTCTATACATGGTATTAAAGGCTACACACTTTATTAACCAATTCCCTGAACCACTTGTGACCACTGTCCACAGTGTCCAGTACTGAAAAGCAAACCAAAGCTAGTGTGTGTGTGGGGTGGGGGTGGGGGTGTTGATCTGATGTTCAGACCAGGTTCCCAACTCCCTGTAAATAAACCCTATCCAATTCACCTCCCACTCCTTCCCCGGTTGTGACTTGGGTGAGGTATGATGTCTGCAGGCTCCCCTAATGGGACCATTAAGCAAGGGAGGAAGCACCTAGATTCCTCTGAATCATATTCCTCTGAGTGATCTTTGCTGAGCCCTTCAATCCCCCGGAATGTCTGCCAGATGCTAAGCTACACCATGCCCTTGCACCTGGCCATGATTCTCCATCTCACTAGGAGATGTCTCCAGTTTTATTACGCAGTAGCCCTCTTAAATTTGAAACTATCCATTGAACCCCAAGAAAGTAACAATTCAGTCATTAACCACCGGGGTAAAAATGCCCTGCCAGATAAGTCAATTCATTGCTGAAACTATGGAGAAAGTGAAAATTAGAGGTCTTCAGGCCAATTGAAAGTCTCTGTTTTAAAAAAAAGAAATATATCCTTCCCAGCCCCAACTTTGCAACCAGATGGCAGTCATTGGGTGAAAACAGACATGATGCTAACCACCCTTTAACCACCCTTGGTGGTCATTTATGCATGTTTCAGGGCTGCATAGGGCACCAATACAGCCCTACAACATGCATAAATAACCACCAAGGGTGGTTAAAGGGTGGTTAGTGTCATGTCTGTTTTCACCCATAGTGCTGAATATAGGGCAGGTGGGGGTGTGCTCACATGTAACGTCCTATTCATCTTCTCTGCCAGAAGCAATGCAGAGGGAGCCAAGGAGACACTAAATGGCACCAAAGGAAGCTCTGCATTACAACACCCCCCACCCCGCAGAATGAAATTGCAAGTGTATTTAATCACGGAATAATAGGTCTGAAAATCCACCCTGTCACTCAGTCGAGTTGAAATACAGGTGTAATTTAAACATGTGCAGGGGAATTTCACCATAAGATAAATTTACAGTAAGATTCCCCTTTGCTGTAACTCACCCGAAGGTGGCAGCAGTAGCTACAGCAGCAAGGACTTCTCCAGCCACCTCTCTCCATAGATTCCTCTGGCTGCTTTCATCCCCTTTTGATGAGACCTTTCAGAGCAGCTGTACCTGGATAATGTCATCCAGCTGCAGCTGCCTGGAAGGCCACATTGGGAGGGGCTGGAAGCAACCAGAGGAAGCTATGGAGAGATGGCTGGAGAAGTCCATGTTGCTGTTGCTGCTGTGACTGCTGTCCCAGGGTGAGTTACTGTGCTAGAGGGAGGGTGTGGGGACTTAGTGGACTGGGGGATGCTTTTCCTGACATGCACCCCGGCCCAATTGGGGGGGGGGAGGGAATGTGGGCATGGATCCGTTATTTTTAATGACGAATCCATGCCCCATATAAAACAGTAACATGGGTATATAGCTCACCACAAAATTTATGTGTAGAATATTTTCATCTCGTGTGAAAATCTGCATGTGGGGAATCAGCCTGTAAGTGGGGAACAGTGGGTGTTTTTAAATGGGCAAGGCTGGGGAGAACATGGCCACTGAGTGACACAGCTGCAGAACAGCCACTCAGGTGGAATGTGTGAGGAGGGATTCTAACATGTGGCTACCACAGCTTCCGCCTCACAATTCCCCTGCCATAGACCATGGGGCAGGGGTAAGCATGCCAGGCTGGCTTTTGAAATGGATACGTTCACCTGGGCATGAGCACTGGGGAATTGGGCTCCACATATGGGGAGGGGATGTGTGGGCACCTATTGCCATGTGCTTCTTGACTTGCCCACCACAGAGCACTCTGTATTTCGCTGCAATGCACCATGAGTGGCGATGAATGGTTGCTGCATTGCTTATGAGAGCGCACATTACCCTGCATCACCTTCCAACAGGTGGCTGGATAAGTGGTTTCTGCATTGCTCACAGGAGCGCACATTACCCTGCATCATGTTCAAACAGGTGGTCAGATGAGTGGTTTCTGGACGGCCATGGTAGCATCTCATTTTTAAACACCCTAAGTCACGGCTGGTCTGGAGAGGGGCAGATAAGAACTGTAATCCCATTGCAGGCCCCCACATCATTGATGTCTGCGAGGAAAAGGCAGACTTCATTAATCAGCCAAAAGAAATGGGGAAAGGAGACAGGGAGATGGAAAGCATGTCAGAAAAGCCTAGAGAGCAGACAGGAGCTGGTGGGTGCTGCTCCTCCATCCCCCAGGGCGTCTGCTGGTACTGGCCTCCATTCTTCTTGCTGGGTTCCTGTGCGTGGTCAACGCACGTTTGAATATCATGCAAGTTCTTTTAAGGCCCATGATGAGGCACAGGCGAAGAGTCAAGTTGGCCACGCTTGCTCAGGGTGTTGATCTGGCCATTCGGTCCACCAGCCTCTATGATCTGGGTGGGACTGTGTTTGGTTGGGAATTGCAGGCCCATTTAGACAGACATGAGTTCCACATTTGCCTGTTGCTGCGGGCTTGGCCAACTCACTCAGTGAGGTGATGTGTGCTCTAGGATATTCCAGAGTGCCATCTGCAGGGCTGCTCTGGAGCAGCAGCAGCCTACACTGCTTTTTACATCTGGCAGTGATGCTCTTCAGATGAACAGATCAACTCAGGGGTAATGGGGGTGGCATGGGCAAAAGTGGAGCTTCTTTTTGTGTGTTTAGAATAATTATTGTCCAGTGCCATGCACTGCTCTCACTTGAACATGTAGTGTCTACCCTTAGAGCCCAACATAGCCTCTCCCCAAGGTCTTACCACTTGTAAGCATGTTCCAAGGCTAGAGCTGCATCATTCCAACTTTACATGTACAGGTGCTGCCCATGGTTATGCTGTAAAATGATGCCTATCTTGTGGAGTGAGAATTTGGCATCCACTTAAGTGAGACACTTTGATATTCAATGTATATATGTATATGCCCTTTGTGTGTCTGGACAAATTAAGTTTGTACCTTTTGTCTATATTTTCCTTTTTTGTGGTCCAGCACACCAACATTATTTTTGGTTTTACATCAAAGGAAGCCAACAAAATTTCACAAGATAAATTTGGTCCATTATTTTGTGCATATATTTTAAGTACTGTAAATAAGACTGTTGGTATGATCATTAGGGATGGGCGAACAGATCACGGTTCGGGTTCAGCCATTCGGTTCGGCTGCGTTCGGTTCGTCTGTTCGGTTTGGCTGCGTTTGGTTTGTGCGTTCGGTTCGTCCGTTTGGTTAGTTCGCCAAGTTCGGGTTCGGCTGTTCGGTTCGGTCGTCCGAACAGGCCGTTCAGTTCGGCTGTTTGGGAAATGTTGTTATGGGTGTTTTTTTGTTTTTTATATGGTTTTTTGGTTTTTTATTGGGTTTTATATGGTTTTCTTTTGTTTTTTATTTGGTTTATTTGTTTTTATATGGTTTTTTAAATTTTTTTTAATCTAATATTATATGTATCTATCTACACTAAATCTAACTGCTATTAACTGTTCTAAATGCTATGAACTAAATGGATTATCTAATAAGTACACAGGCCTATTCCTACAAACACTAAAACTAAATCACTAATGCTATCTCTATTGCTAAGCTAACTCCTACAACTCTCTACATCTATCTATCTATCTATCTATCTATCTATCTATCTATCTATCTCTCTCCCCCATTCCATGTCCATATCAATATCCATATATAGATAGATAGAGATGGATATATGGATATATATACATCCCATATATATGGGATGGGGGGAATAACAAACAGGAGGAGTCTGTAGTGAACTGAATACATACATACTCAATGAGTCTGTACAATGAAATGCATAACACAAGGTTTCAGTTTTTAAGTTTCATTTCAGTACAAAACTGAAATGAAACTTAAAGCAATCTAAAAATCCTACTCAACGCCTGCTGTTCAGGAACAGTGACTAGCTCAGAAGGTGTTGGGAAGGGGGGAGGCAGATAATTAGTTTCGTTTCTTGCAAGCCTCTCCACCCCTGGTGCCTGGAAGTCTGCTCCTCAGTGACTGACACCTCCCTGTCATGTTTGACCTTCCAGTGAACCTTTTTTTGCCACCCGAACTCACCCAAACACGATTCGAACTGACTGAACTGTTTGGCCCTTTCGCCATTCGGTGTTCAGTTCGTTCGGTATGTTCGCGTTCGCGTTCGCGTTCGCGTTCACGTTCGCTTTCGGTCGTCCGAACAAACTGAGTTCGGGCCGAACTCCGAACTTCCGAACTGCTTTCGCCCATCCCTAATGATCATTTATAATACAATTGATGCAAGAATAAGGCTTTGATCAGGCTTATGATAGTGCAATCTTTGAATATCAGATCCTTTCATTCTTCATGCTCAGTTTATGCTTCAGGAAATGACATTTGATTTAATAAAAATAAGATTGTTGATTTTTGTGTTATAAATAACTAAAAGATAGAAATATTATGTGAAACAACAGAATGTACATTCTTTAGTTCCGTAATAAATTAGACCTTCTGGACAGACATGGGGAGAAAAAGCACACCATAAAATATGTTAGTCACACTTTTTTTGTATTAACAATCAAATTTTCACTTTGTTTTCATAAGTTCTTTACCGTACACAGCTGCATTTTAGCTGTGATAGCAGTAATGTTCCAAATCTGATTTATCTAACAGGTGCTCTCTTTGCTGTGGACAATTACACCATCAAAATATATTACTGTTCACTCTTTGGGAGCAAAGACTTTTGCCATTATACTGAAATGTGTTGTCAGGTGGAATTTTTAATGGACTTCAACAGATATGGGGCCCATATGCAACTGTGATATATCAGGGTAGCTTCGCACACACAAACCCCACCCTCGTAGCAAGAAGTTCTCTCATGTAGCAGAAACTCTTCCCATTTCCATTGAAAAGATTTAAATTAATAAATTGTTTTGATACCATGTTTCTGGGATGCATTTGTAATGACCATTTGTAAGCATTGTTCATGTTGTGTGGATTTTGCTTTTATTGCTTCATTATGCCCTCATACTTTTAGAGATGAGAAAATAGAGGTGCACTGGCATATTTAAATCTTTCTTGGGGAAGTACTACAATATAAAAAAACAATTGTGAACATACTGTTTACAAAATCTGAAATCTCTGCTTTCATTCTTCTCAAGCAACTGAAGGTATTCATAAATGAATTGTATAAAGCCATCTTGATTCTGACAAGAGAAAAAAAAATCTTCTCAAAGTAATCTTGAGTTAGTTGTCTGTTTTCAGCCTTGCACCAAAGTTATCTTGTTGAGGACCATAAGTTTCCCCCCTGTCCCAGATCCAAAGTCTTACAAATTAGTAATATAATACTTTAGGTAGATCAATAGTTAAAGGCCCCTAACTGAGATTGATTTTGCTCTAGTGGGATTTTTCACCTCATTCATCAAAAATCATTGTGATCCATGCCATAATAGTCTTTTTTTTTCTTATTTCCACAGAGAGCAGAACACCCAATACTTACATTAAATTATCTTTAACATTTTTGCTGTTAAAAATTATACTCCACTTATTTATTCTTAACTAAAAGCTCTCACATTGTAGAGAGAAGCTGATACATAGTTGAACGTATGGGCTAGTGCTGGAATGGGAAACTCGACTTGAAGTTAATCTTTGTTGCAATTTCACATTCAAAACCATGATATTGACAAATAGCAATGTAATATAACCACATCATTATGGCATTTTTTACACGGATGCCACCCACCCACGAACACCCATAAACACCCATCGGATGGGTCTGAGAGTGCCCATGTAAACATACACAAGTGGGTGGGTGTGCATGCATGACTCACCCTCCAAGACTCATGGAGCAGGCGGGAAGGAGTCGGCATGCTCCTTGGGTGGAGATGGGTGTTCAACACCCACTCGTCCATGTAAAAACGAAAACACCCACACCCACAGGAAGGGGTCTCCTGAGACCACAGAGAAATGACTAGAGAGGCCACACAGGTTCCCGCCAGCAGAAACGCCCACCCAGGGAGATGACGGATGCCCATCCGGAAGCCCTTAAAAGACAGGCAAAACATGACAGCGGTGCACTGGCTCCCAAAATTTCTGGGAGGAAAGCAACCAACAAAATGAAGGGAACCAGCACTGCGACTCATGTGGGATGGGCCAGGATAAGAAGAGGGACCCCTGGATGCCCAGGGGAGGGGGGCCAGCCCCAATGGCTGGGGGGTGGGGGGGAGGTGGGAAGGATGGCTAAACAGAGCACAGCTATCCTGTCACGGGGTTGAGGGCATACTGCCGCACCCGTGCTGCCAGAATCCCCCTGAGACCACCACAGGCACGGGGTATGTGGAAGGGAGCACTACCGACTGAGGTAAGAGCGAGGGTACCCCAACAACCCAGAGAGGGGGGGCACACGCCAATAGTGGAAACCAACCTGAGGGAACACAGGGTGGGCAGCTGTCAGCTAACGGTTCCCACCCCCACCCCCAGAAGAGCACCCAGACACAGGAGCAATGCACCATCGGGGAAACGGCTGAGAAGGACCTCTGAGACAGTCAGGTAAGCTTCCTGTGCCCCCAGGGGGAGTGGTCCCCTCCAAGGGAGCACAAGTGGGCCACAGGGTACATGCTAACCCCTCTGCAATACCATCAACAGGAGACAATCAACTCTGCTGTCACCACAGCTACTGGGAAGGCCCCAAGCCACCAAGCTGGAAGGCCCTCAACATGCGGTATCCAAAAGGGGGAGTCCTGGTTGAGGCAGGAGACCAGGGACTTCATACGCATTTGAGTGGCCAAAAGGTCCAGCATGACCTGGTGTGCAGCTATAAGACCAGACAGGTCTATGAAGCCATCACCCAGGAGATGCAGTGACAGGGATACAATAGGGATGTCAAACAGTGCATGCAGCAGGCAAAGGACTTGAGGTCTGAATATAAATATATCAAGGACCAAAATCTCGTCTGGGTGTGCCATGTGTACAATGGAGTTCCATGATGAGCTGGAACGGTTCCTCTGCATGGATGGGGATATAGTCACCTCCTGCTTGCATGGCACTGCCTTAGCCAGGAGCACATGGAGAGCACTCTCAACACCCCCGTGCCCGATGCCCCCTGCCTCTGGTGAGCCCAGTCAGGATGCGGGAGGGGACAGACCCATCACACAGGGGGAGGCGGTGGCATGGTAAAGTGCTCACAGAAACATCACCCTTCATGTGCGCCCACAAAACCCACAGGGTGACAGGCTGTGGGGAGAGGGGGCACACGTAGAGTGGACCGAGACCCTGGACACCTACCTGGAAGTGGAGGAAGACAATCCTGGTAGGAACACAACCAGGTCCGGGGGGGGAGGCCCTGGGAGGAAGCATCCATGGGGAGAGGAGATGGTCGGGGGTTGAGGACCCGGCCAGAGTGACCAGAGCCAAAGCCAGGCACCAGGGACCAACTGAAGGATCCCCATTCTGATTACAGCTCAAGGGACCCTGGAGGTTCACGAGGAGGAGGTCGTGGAGGAGGTGGTAGAGTGGCACTCCCGAGACCTGGTCACCAGGACAAGGATGGTAGGCAACAATGCACAAGGGATGGGTCATGGGCAGTGCTGGGGTGATGAGGTAGCAGGCCGGCCACAGGGGCAACCCCTAGAGCAAACTGTCCCCCATGCATGACAGGGAATTGCTGGTGCACATCATGGTAGGGTAACCAAACAACAAGGGTTAACAGCCGCTGCTGGATATACAGATGGGTGGTCACAGGGGCAGAGGGACCATGGGGCACAGTCACAAGGAAGTGCTGGGACAGCACGGGTCCAGCTGAATGCACCTCCATATGGGGGAAGCAGAGGGGTCCAATAGAGGGGACAGGAATACGGGGTCCCCGCCCGCCCTGTACCAAAAACTATAGGGACAGACAGGGAGGGGGGGCGAGCACGCAGCCTGGTGACAGGGATGCACCTCTATGGGCACAGGCTATGGACAAGGCAAGCAACACACCCCAAGTGGTTCACATATCTCCAACAGATGTCTCCAACAGTCCTGTGAGGGGAACTGCCACCGGCAGTGCTGAGAGGAATCAGGACCTGTGGACCCAGAACCATCAGGGGACCTGGGGAGGGAACTGCTGGAAGAAACCAGAAGGTTAGTCAAGGTGCACTCAGAGGAGCTTGCCCTCAGGGAGGTGCAATGAGGGGAGCGGGATAGGGACCGGGACATATTGGTAGCCATGCTAAACCGGTCCCACACCGAGCACCCATGGGACAGGCGCCATACTGCCACCCTCCACCATGAGATGTGGCTCGACAGAACTGAGAGGGCGAGGGGCCACGTCTCACTGGAGGGGACTGCCGCATGGGCCCTTGACTTCATAGGGGAAGTAATGGGGCTGCTGCAGAGAGAACCCCAGCACGATGTGCCCCCTCTAGGTCCGGATGGAGGGATAGCAGGGGAGTACCAGCGGGGTGCCCTCCCACAGGTGCAGGTGCCCCTTCCCCTGTACTTCGGCCAACCCTGGTTTCCCCAACAGCACCCCTTCCCTGGCCTGGTGGACAGGCTCCCTCTCCCCCACATAGACCCACAACCTTTTGGCCCACACCCCTCCTTGTTCCTCCACAGCTGCCTCCATTACCCTTCCTCCAGGAACAACGGCCACACCCAATCAACCTGGAACCTGCAGGTGACCAACTGCCCATGCTGGTCACCCCACGAGCACGAGCCCTGGTGGAGCATGGAAGCAGGCACAGGGATGGCTGCACAAACAGTGACACCCCCCCTTGTAAATAATCAATAATAAACAAATGTTGTACCTTACCACTCTGTTGTTCATTGTATCCATGGGGGCCCCATGGGTGGGGAGAGGTGCTCAACCTGAATACAGGGGCATGGCATGCACAGTACATGTGCAGGTACCATACAGCTCTGGCCATTAAGAAGCCTGGTGGGCAACAGCATAGCACCCATGGGTGGGGACAGACCCGCACATGGGCAGTGGTAGAGCACCGCCCATACTAACAGACAGCTGGTGCTGGGCCAGGGCCTGGAGCAGGTCATTCGCCATGGCAATATACCAGTGGGTGACACTGTGGCATGGGCCATGGCCCGCACAGGACCAGGGAACCCCTCCTACCCAGACAACAGCACTGATGTGGACAGATGCACATTCATATAATTTTTTATTAAGATCGGTTACACAGGTTGTTGAAGGGAGTGGGGAGGCTGTCAGCAGCATTAGTCAGTTGCCAGCCATCTGGGCAACAATGCACTGACACAGAGCATCCCGATTCTCCTGAGATATGTGTTGAAACGCCCCACCATGGACATGTTGGTACAAGGGCACTGGATCCTCTCACTGCATCCGTGGGGGGTAGTCATGGGCAGATATTGGGTAGTCATGCAGATATTGTGCAGGATGCAGGCCGCTAGGACAAGGATGGGGCTATGCTCAAGATCGAACTGGTTCCTGTTCATAAGCAGGTGCCAATGCCCCTTGAGGAGGCCAAAAGACTGCTCCACCATGCTCCAAGTTGACGAGAGGCATTCATTGAAGAGCCTGCCCTCCAGTGTGCGGACAACGGGATAGGCCCGCATGAGCCATGGGCTCAAATGGTAGGCTGGGTCACCAATCACCAAAGGAGTCATGGAGACCCCCTCAATGACACGGTACAGGTTGGAGGATGATATCCCCATTGAACATGTGTACATAGAAGGGGGATGCCCACAGTATGCATGCATCATGGTGTACACCTAACTGGAGTGTGTGCACATCCGTAACAAACACCTATGATCCACAATGGCCTGGAGATTGATAGAGAATGCTTTCTTCCAGTACAGAAAGTCCATCTTGGCATGTGGGGGCCGGATGATAGGGATGAGGATGCTGTCTATCGCCCCTATGCAATGGCGATTGGGAAAAGCCCAGGTCCTCAAAGCCGCGAATCACGACCTCTGGATCCCTGAGCTGGATGATCCACTCAAGCAGCAGCTCCACAGTCAGGTCACACATGTCATGGAGCACCCTGTTAATGGTTGCGGTTCCCACCCCGAACTGCTCCCCAACACTCTGACAGGAGTAGGGGGTGACAAGCCTCCACAAGGCCATGGACAAGTGCTTTCCTGGTGTCAGCAGATACCACAAGTTGGTCACCCACCTCCGGAGATGCGGATTCAGGTGCTCTTCAAGCCAGGTCAACAGGGAGCAGTTCATGCATAAATGGTCCGTCCATTCCTTGTCCATCCAGGTGACCAGCAAGTTCTCCTACCATTCATTGGTGCGTGACCATATTCAATTCAACCTCCGTGTTGGGACAGTGACACGAAGGCCATATAGGTTGAGAAGCCACCGGAAAAGGACAAGGCGCAAGTCCTTGGACACCACTGTACTGAACAGGGAATGCTGGCGGGCAGCTACCCTCCGTGCCACTGCAACGATGCTGCTCGGCGTATGTTGGCCACTCTCCTGCGCTGTTCATCATGGTTGTAGAAACAGGGCCGTGGCAATAGTAGCTCGGCCCATTGCTGGAACACCTGGGCCAGGATCATGAAGCAAGAGACCAGGACCATTGACAGAATGGCCCTCTCCTCAGGGGGCTGATCAACAGACAGCATGGTACCACCAACAGGACGCACACACAGTGGTCACCACTACCAGTGATTTCTCTCTGCTCTCCGTCACTATCACCTATCAGTCAACACGCCCAAACCACCTCTCACTCCGAACCACATGCCTGGGCAACCTGCGCACATATATACTTTGGCAGGCTGAGATGTGTGTGCTGCAAATGGTGCAGTAACGTGGGTGTGTTCTGAGCACCTGTTCAGGATCCCCCCCTTGCCAGCCCACTGGCCACACACATACCCCGGACTTCCTAGTCACACCTCGAGCCACCCCTGCAGCCCAGGGGCCACCCCAGCCCCTGTGCCCCTACCATGCCCCCGTGTGATCACTGCATCTCTCCCATTGCTTTAAGACCATGGCACTCTGCAGCTGTGTTCCATCAAGATACTCTGCATGAAGTGTCTCATTAGTTCCCTGCTAGAGGCAGTCATGACCTTGGTGATCTGTCATGGCTAATGCTGGTATGTTCCCACCTGGTGCGTGGGTCTGGGATTCACAGGGCATAGCAGGTGGCCAACTATCAGCTGTGTACTGGCACAGCCCGGCTAGCGCTGCACAGCTCCTAGCATTGTACTCATTCACAGCCGCACTCCATAGGACCATGGTGCAAACCAAGGAGTAGCCCTTGGACCGGTCATGGCAGGGTGTGGAACACCCCAGGGCTAGCGATGGTTGAAGGGAGGAGTGGTCTCCATATGCCAACATGCTTCTGGGAATGCTGTGGCAGAGCTGAGATTTCCAGCTGCTGATGAGCAACCCCCTGTCGGTGGCGGATGAATTCAATCTCCTGTCACAGTACATGTGGGTGATGGGCCATCCATTCAAGCATCCGGGTTGGCAGAGGCATGCCGGGGAGCTAGGTTTAACCCTCTGTCAACAGCCTCTGTGGGGCCACCCAGCTGCTAGTGTGCCATGGACCACACAGAAGATCACAGCTCTTCTCGTGGTGGCTTTACGTCTGGAGTATGGACTGGCCCTCCAGTCCAGGGGTGCCCATGTTGCTACTGACTACACCTCCATCCTACTGTGAGCTCATGGAGTATCCCATCTGTGATCTCACTGCCAGACCCTTCTTGGGGAGCTGGGCCTGCTACCCACCGATATTGGCGGACCACTGTTCACCGGGACCCCTACTGCTCGGATTCAGAGTGACTTTGATGCTGGATTAGGGGCAGTAGGGGAGGAGCACGAGGTGATGGAGGCCCCATCCGGTCCAGCTTTGTGGGGGGAGTTTCAGGAAGTGACGCCGGCTGATGCGGCGGATGTCTTGGGTTCTGTGAGGGCCACCTGTTGTGAACTTGATCCATGCCCGTCCTGGTTGGTGAAAGCCTCCAGGGAGATGTTGGGTATGGTGCTGGCGAGTGTAGTGAACGCATACTTGTGGCAGGGGAGGTCGTCGCCCAGCCTCAAGGAGGCTGTGGTGTGCCCCCTGCTGAAGAAACCATCTTTGGATGTGGATGCGCTCCCCAGTTACCGACCTGTCTCTAACCTTCCCTTTTTAGGGAAGGTTATTGAGCGGGCAGTGGCGATCCAGCTCCAGGTGCATCTAGATAGCATCAGTTTCCTGGACCCTTTTCAATCTGTGTTCCGCCCCGGCTATGACACCAAGACGGCCTTGGTGGCCTTGGTCGACGATCTCCGCTGGGAGATGGATGCAGGATGTTCAACATTTCTCATCCTGCTAGATATCTCAGCCGCTTTTGATACCATTAACCATGGACTGCTGTTGATATGGGTGCATGACCTGGGGGGTCTGGATGGGACTGTTCTTGAATGGTTCTGTTCATTCCTTTCAGGGATAAGTCAGCGGGTGGTGCTGGGGGATGAGACATTTTGCCCCCGCGCTTTAGCCTGCGGCATTCCACAGGTTTCCATTCTGTCTCCATTATTATTTAATGTATATATGCAGCCCTTGGGGGAGGTCGTGAGAGTGTTCGGGGTACGATGTCACCAGTACACTGATGATACTCAGCTGTACCTCTCCTTTTCAACTGACCCAGACCCTGCTGTCTCGTTGCTATCCTATTGTTTGGAGGCCGTGGTGGAATGGATGCGGCAGAGCAGACTGAAGCTCAACCCTGATAAGACGGAGGTGATGTTGGTGGGGATAGCGAGGGAGGTAGTGACCCCCCTGATTGGGGGGGTTCTCCCTCCTATAGCTCAGCGGGTCCAGAGTCTGGGGGTGATATTGGACGCAGATCTCTGCTTGGAGCAGCAGGTGGAGGCAGTCGCAAAGGCTGCCTTCCACCAGTTGCATCTGGTGCGGCAGCTGCGTCCGTTCATCTCCGGCCCAGTCCTGGCCTCCCTCATCCATGCCTTTGTCACCTCGAGGCTGGACTACTGCAACATGCTCTACATGGGGCTTCCCTTGTTCCTGGTTCAGAGGCTGCAGCTAGTGCAGAATGCAGCAGCCCACCTCCTTTCGGGGACGGGTCTTCAGGAGCACATAACACCTGTGCTCCGAACTCTGCACTGGTTGCCGATAGCGTGCCGAGCCAGTATCAAGGTTTTGATGTTGATCTATAAGGCCCTTCATGGTCTGTGCCCCTTGTACTTCAGGGACCACCTCGCCCTCTGCGCCTCAGAGTGGCTTCTTCATCTGCTGGGGGTGCCTTCCTGGAGGTCCCCCATGTCAAGCGGGGGGCCACAATGGAGAGGGCATTCTTGGTGGCCGGGCCACACCTTTGGAACTCCCTCCTGGAGGAAGATCGCCTGGCCCCAAGCCTTCTGACATTCCGGCCAAGTTGTAAAACCTGGCTGTTCACCCAGGCCTTCGGCAGTGTAAGGGGCATGTGTTGACTGCCCGTGGTCCCCCTTTATCTGAGTGGGTGGGGTGCTGGCTTGGGTGTACCTGGCCACTGCATGGGTTGTGCATGATGTGTGGTTACCAACCCCTGCTGACCCACACCATTTCCCTGTACCCTATCCCCTTCCCCCTTCTAGTGACTCTGGTTGTCTTCCTGGATGTTCTCTACCTGGCACAGATGACCAGCCAGCTCAAGCCTCAGACCACCGTGCTGGGGCATGGCTATACAATTAAATCAGTGAGTGTGCTGCATGTGTGGGGGTCCAGGTGTCAGTTGGGGGTTGCACGCTGTTGGGGTCCACTGTCCCCTCCTGATGGCACGTTCTCTCTATCCCTTAGTGCAGGTGATGATTGCAGACCAGGGAGCAGGAGGAGGTTTTACAGCTGCTGATGCATCTCCTGGAGAGGCTGCACCACCTGGCCCATGCCCAGATGGATCGTTGGAGCTGGGTAGGGGGCCGCCATCCCTATTGAGGGTGGGGCCCTGACCCACGGACCTGCTGTCAGTGCAGCCTCCCCACCTCCCTTGGACCTTTCCCATATCCCTCACCTTTCCCCCTGTTAATAAAGGTGCCTTGCCCCCTTATCCGGCTGTGTGTCAGATTCCTCCATGTGGCCTGGTCTCTTGTGTGGGCACCGCTTGGTGGTTATTGCAATGTTGCCTGGCAGGGACTGGTTATTCCATGCCATCCTCCCAGTGTTTGTGCTGTGGCTCTGCTGTCTCCTTTGGGGGTGACCCTGGTTTCCATGACCTAGGGTGTTTGCTGCCTGTCTTGGTTTCTTTTGTCCACCTCTGGCCCAATCTTGTTCCCCTCCCCCTTTCCTTCTGGTCCCTTGGGCCGGGGGCAGCTGTCCTAGTGCCCTGCCCCCTATTTGTGATGGGCCCCTCCAGCATCCGTATCTGTTGTTGGTGTGGGAAGAGCTGCAGCAGGTGTGCTGCAGGTTGGTGTAGTCTGCCCCCCCCTTGCCATTCCCTGCCAGCCCAGCTGTCCTGTGGACTTCCGTTCCTACCACCATAACCACCTGTGTCCCATTCCCAGCTCGCTATCTGGGGGGCTTGGGATGTTGTATGCGGGTCCTCTGCTGGTGTGTGTGTGTGTGTGTGTGTGTGTGTGTGTGTGTGTTGGGGTTCCCTGCTGCTTTGGGACACTGCCTCCCTCCCCTGTGCCCCATCCCCACCCCCAATGAGGTCCCCCCACCTCCTTGGCCATGCAGCCCTTCCCTGTGTGGTTATGTTAACAGTTGTGTGTGGGTGGGTTGTGGTTTGCAGGGGGCCCATGTCGCTTGTCTGTCTGACCCCTGTCACTGGGCTGACTAGGGGGGAGGGGAACTATACAACCACCTAAGTCATATACAGTATTATGTCAAATCCTATCACAGTGATTTACAGTCACGGTGTGATCACAGTGAAAACCTTCACTTTAAAAGGTTGCCTGAGTGGCTTAGTGACTATATTTTGTCCCTTTTCACATGGGCAAC
This sequence comes from Sphenodon punctatus, assembly GCA_003113815.1. NCBI lineage: Eukaryota > Metazoa > Chordata > Lepidosauria > Sphenodontia > Sphenodontidae > Sphenodon > Sphenodon punctatus. Next base: position 280,460 of record QEPC01005870.1, read on the forward strand.
CCCGTCACACACATGTGCGGGTGGGGGTACCCATGTGAACGCAGGTGCAGCGGGATGGGTGGGCACTTGTGGGAACACCACAGGCAGTGGGTGGGGGTACGTGCACGCTCTTGAACTCCAGCAGCACTGCTGACTCACAGAGGTGCCAGTCATCCATCCACAGGGGGAACCAGTTGGCACCCACTGTTACATAAGAACACTGGGGGTGGAGAGGAAGCCATTGTTAGTTGTTGGGGGATGGGACAGCTATGAAATGTTAAGCCGGCCTAGACAGTGATTGGTGCAATTTAAAAGAGCAACTGTTTAAGGTGGACTGTTGAAGGAGAGAGAGGGCAGAAAGGATTATGGGAGCTGAAACTTGGAATCACTGTTATCTGAACTTGAAACCTGAACTGTTGGTCTAATGGTTCATGGGTGGAGCTGCATGCCGTGGCCTCATTTGCCTGCAGTCGGCCATGTTGTCCCATTGCTGTGCTGGGCGGGGCTTCCCCGTCGTTCGGTGACTCGGGTGTCCATGTAAATGTCATGGGTTTTCACTCGGTGTTTCCCAGGGTGGGTGTTTGGCTGCTGGGTGTGTTCTGGCCCCTCCCCTTCTGTCCCACAACCACATGGGGTGCCATCCGTGTAAATGTCACCCAGATCAGCACCGCCGGGTGTTCGCTGGGTGTGCTCGCCCACTCATCTCCACCTACTGGGCCGGCAGCGGCCATGTAAAAATGGCCTATATTATTTACCCTGCCTTGCCATACCTGCTGTTTCATCAGCTGTTCATCTTTATGTATTGTATCTAATCTATACTGATATTCAAATTGAGTTTGGATATTTTGACCACTAACAATTTGATAGACTCAAAAGGAAAAAGAAACCTATTTGACATTGGTTTCATTATCTAGCATACCAATATATATGGTGCTGCATAATGCGAGATGTAATCCACTACCTATGGGGATGTAGGAGCTGAGTTGAAATGATGATTTGCTGTGAATGCTGTTTCCCTTGGAAACAAACTATTCACCATCTTCTGCAGATGTTAAAACTTACTGCTGTTGTCAGTTCGAGTTCAGGAATGCCTTTGTCAGTACTTTGGTACTTCTGCTGCTTCGTTCAGTACTTTCTGCTTTGTTCATTACTTTGGTCTTTATATACTGCCTTTCAATCATATATACTCCCTTTGAAATGTAAATGACAAAATAACAAAAGTTACTAAAGTAACCAACACCTTCCATGCACCTGTTGGGGGAGGGGACTTGTACCTTGTGCGCCTTTGAAGAAGAAGGTGAAAGAAAGTCGTAATGGGCCAGCTTGCTACAGGAGTATGTGCCTGAAGGGTGATACACTCATACCAATCCAGAGACTTTCACAGGAGGGAGGGACAAGCACACTAGGGAGCAGCTTTCCTTCCCTCTATAAGAGAGATTGTGTAGAGGGATTGGACCGGTACTATGGGCTCAGCTGGTTGCCGTTACTGGGGCTGAGAAGGAATTTTTCCAGGTTCAATGACAATTGGCTGGGCAGGGAAAAGTTGTTGTTGGTTTTTTGTTGTGTTTCACCTTCCCCATAGTGCTATCACCCTACAAATTATGTAACTAAAGGATGCGTTCAAGGAGAGGTATTTTCACTTGTCACAACTCTCTAAGGCAGTTAGTGATGGAGGTCCAGGGTTCGGTAGAACAGTTAAAGGTGGAAAAACCATTAGAAATTGAAAAAATAATAATAAAAATGAGGCACCTCCTGTGAGGTGGGGGTGCAGGCCAAAGTGCTACTGATCAGGGGCTTATCAACCCACAGCTTCAGCTATTCCCTGCGGGGGGGGGAGGTTTGGTCAGAAGCACCAGCTAAATAGGATAGCACCAATGTCTAGCTGGCTGGACTGGTCACCCCTCCCTTGGGACCCTATTAGATCGGGCAGGGCCATGGCTGGTTTAAGGCTGGTCAGTGGTGTCTGTCTGCCAAAAAATTGAGCAATTACTGAACATGCCAAGTTCGGGGGTGGGGGACTCTGGGGGGTGGTTGTCCCTCCACCCCTTTCCAGACTGAGTATTTTACTTGATAAAGAGTTTCAGCCTTTATGACCTAAACTGTTGTCTGTCACCTTTTGCATTACAGGGACAAATGTTCAGATTTCAGCAAAAGCATGATACTATGGAATGTGGAAATATCATCAAATACTTGTTAATGTTCCAAAAGGTAGGGATTTACCAACAGTTCAGGAAAAGTCATTCCCAATCCAGCTTTAGCTGCAGGTTCTAAATAACTTAATTTTTACTGAGAGTGTTATTTATATGTTGATCTACAGTTATTTAAGTACTTCTATTTATTATTATTATTATTATTATTATTATTATTATTATTATTATTATTATTATCATTATCATTATCAAGCATTTATATAATGACAGCAATGTACCTGGTGCTTTACAAAGTAATGGCATAGACACGTTCCCTGCCCTAGGGCTTACAATCTGAGAGATGGAGGTCGGGGGGAGGGGAGAGACGAAGGAAGGGGAACAGAGGGAGAGACAAGGAGTGTAACATTCACAAAGATGTGAGGTCCCAGGTGCATGTGCTTGGCTTGGTTACATCGAGAATGATGGCTAGCTGGTCCATGTGGTACACAGACCTCAGGTGACAGATTGTACTGGATAGAGGGTATCATCAGGAATTAGGTGAGGGGACCGAGGAGTTGGAGAGGGCAGAGTAGAAGAGGTGGGTGGGTCTTGAGGAGGGATTTGAAGGTACAAAGGGAGGGGCCGAGGCAGACGTGGTCAGAGAGGGAGTTCCAGGCATGGGGAGCAGCTAGGGAGAAGGAATGAAGGCAGTTAGGAGAGATGGGGAGGCATGGGAGGGCAAGAGAGGGGACAGAGGAGGAGCAGAGTTCATGGAGTGGAGTCTTCTTTAAACACTAACTGAGATTTGTAACATATCTGGGTATTATACCCAATTTGCATAAGAGTAGGCTTTGATGTTTTGACAGGTTGATTGGTTGGTCTAATTGTACAGAATATTGGGGGTAACTTTCAGTTAAAAACACCACCATAAAGTTGCACTAAATAATCCAGGATAAAATGAGTTTTGTTAGTGTTGTTTTGTTTTTCTTGTATGGTTATGTACATTACAATATAACAGAATCACTATGTAATAGTGCTTACCTTGTGTCACAACATTGAAAAATGTCTTTTATAAGTGTAACAATATGATTATCACGTATGTTTTAAAATTTAGAATATTTATTTATTTTTTTAAATGGCGGTAATTTCCAGGTATATCACTAAAACCTATTCAGACTCCTTTTTCTAAACATTACATTATCAATTCTCAATTTTTTCCCATTGTGTGGCTCAGATCTCAGATAGATTATTTCCAAACCAGCTCTCATCCCATTCTCAATCAGACCACCAGTTGACAATTACAAGACTTATTCTTTAAAACCTGTTTTTCATGGAGGACCAAGAAGAAGACATGAAAGGTAATAGTACCAACCTGCTAGGCACTGGTTAGGTTTCAGTTGATGTATCACATCATTTTGGGCTCCACGCTTTAAGAAAAATAAATGGAAAAGATTCAGAGGAGAGCAACAAAGATGATGGTTTAGAATTCTAGATGTGTTGAGGACAGGTTGAAGATAGGTGTGTTTGGCTTAGAGAAAAGTAGATTATGGTAGGGCAGCAATATGGGGAATGTAACATATTTATTTATTTATTTACAAAATTTATGAACTTTATATCCCGCTCTATCCCGCCACAGGTGGCCCAGAAGGGCTAACAGCATAATATAAACACAATATGAAAACATACAGCATAAAAAACACAAACAACCCCCCTTCCTCCCTCCCCAACCCCTACCAACCCTACCCTTCTCCCTCACCAAATGCCTGATGGAACAGCCAGGTTTTGCAGTTCCTATGGAAGCCCAGAAGGTCCGGGGTCTGACATACCCCCACCAGGAAGGAATTCCAGAGGCGTGGCGCAGCCATCGAAAATGCCCTATTCTGTGTAGGCCCCTGGGAAACCCGGGGGACCTCCAGCAAGGTGCCCCCAGTTGACCGTAGGGACCGATCTAGAACCTGGGGAGTGAGGCGGTCTCACAGATAAGCAGGGCCCAGGTCATGTAAGGCTTTATAGGTCAAAACCAACACTTTGAATCGGGCTCGGAAGACTATCGGCAGTCAGTGCAGAGATCGGAGCACTGGTGTAATGTGCTTCTAGTGGCCCAACCCAACCAGGAGCCGGGCCGCCTCATTCTGCAACTTCCGAGCCATCACCATAGGTAGCCCCATGTAGAGTACGTTGCAGTAGTCTAATTGAGAGGTAATAAAAGCATGGATGATCTTGGCCAGGTCCGGAACTGAAACCAGCGGCCGAAGCTGCTGCAGCAGATGTAACTGGCGGAAGGCACTCCCCGCCACAGCCTCCACCTGGAGATCCAGGCGGAGCTGTGCATTGAGGAGCACCCCCAAGTTCCGCACCTGGGATATCAGCGGATGGCAAACTCCATCAGATGATGGAGCTGTCAACTCTGCCGACCTACCCACTAGCATCACCTCTGTCTTGTCAGGATTCCATCGCAGTCGGTTAGCCCTCATCCAGTCCCTAACAGCTGCCAAATACCGAGTAAGCACCGAGACAGCCTGGGTCGGTCAAAAATGAGAGATACAGTTGGGTGTCATCCACATACTGATGACACCTCACCCCAAACTCTCTGATCACCTCACCGAGCGGCTGCATATACTCATTGAACAGGAGAGGGGACAAAACCAAACCCTGCAGGACCCCACACAGAAGGTCTCGGTAAGATGAAAAATAATCACTGAGTGCCACCCGCTGATGTCTTCCGGTCAGGAATGAGCGGAATCATTCAAGAACAATCCCTCCCACACTCTCCTGGAGGTGCGTCACCAACATCTCGTGGTCAACGGTACCAAATTCTGCCAAAAGGGTCGATCGACCCCGGTCCTTTTCTTGGCGAAGGTCATCCACCAAAGCTAGAAGTGCTGTCTCAGTATCATGACCCAGATGGAAGCCAGACTGCGAAGGATCAAGATAACTGATGCGGTCAAGATGCCCCTGGAGCTGCTGAGCCACTACCCGTTCAATAACCTTCCCTAAAAAGGGAAGGTTAGAGACCGGCCGATAGCTGTTCGGGGAGTCAGTGTCAAGCGATGGTTTCTTAAGCAGAGGCCACACCGCCACCTCTTTGAGACAGCTCAGCACTCTTCCCTCCCATAGGGAGGCATTGACCACCCCGGCCAGCACCAGCCCCAGTGTCTCACAGCCCAGGATGGGCACGGATCTAATTCACAAGAAGTGACTCGAGCAGCCCCAAGCACCACCACCACGTCAGCGGGCATCACCGACTGAAAGTGATCCCATCAAATCGGACAAGCTGGGGCTTCTACACCCTCTACCTCCTCCACTGCATTAAGTGCGGCATTGAGGTCTTGGTGAATACGAGCAATTTTATCCATGAAATAATCCGCAAAAAGGACACAGCAGGCGGAAGATGACTCAACACCCAGGTTGAGGGACACTGGACTGACTAGCCGCTGCACCACCCAGAACAGCTCTGCTGGATGGGATTTTGCAGCTGCTATGAGGGCAGCAAAGAACTCCCTGGTTTATTATCTGCATAGCCACGGCATAGGCACATCTATGTCACAGTTATGGTGCAAGATCAACGCTACCATCACTCCAACCATCGCCCTTTGCTTCAGGACCTGCAGCTCATCAGAGAACCAAGGAGGTCTGCGGGGCCACCGCCTAGACAATGGATGCCTGGGAGCCATTTTATCGATGGCCTCTGTCAGCAAGATATTCCATAACTTGACAAGGTCATCTTGCTATCATTTAAAAGATTGCCATAAAGAAAACAGTTATTGAGGGAAGGACGAAAATCAAAGGACTTAATAGATTTAGGTTTAATATTAGAAAAAAACCTTCCTTAACTCTTCTTATAGTTAGGATGTCATTGCATCTCTTTCATTAGAGGTTTTTAAGAAGAGTCTGAATTAAAATCTGTCAGTGTTGATTTATACATAGTGAATCATCCCTTGATGCAGAGGTATGAATGGATGACTCTCAAAGTAACTCAAAGTCTATGTCCAGCTCAGTCTCTCTTACACATAAACTCTCTCTGACACTGTCAAGGCAAAACGGAGAATTATCAAGGACAATGGGCATATTCATTTGTTTTAACTGTCTTATAGATGAAAGCCAGCATCATGAAATCAGTCAGCTTTATATGATGCACCACCAGGCAGAGAGACATCCATAGCAGAAGTAAACTACTCCTCACATCTAAAAATAGAGACAAACTGAAAGACACGATTAAATTCAAAATATTTTGCAAATTGCACCCCCATAAAAGTCCTCACTAAGGTAGTTTAAAATAACACTGGTAGATTTATGCCACTTAAATATTTTACTATTTTTCACCAAAAGATGGATCTCCTATGTATTCCTCACTTATCATAATTAATTCCACCTGGCTTGACACTCTTTTTCCAACATCAGTTACATTGCACAGGCACAGCAGGAGAAATCAGCCAATCAAATGAAATTATCATGCACAGCTTTCTCTTGTTCATGACTTGATCAAGCATCTAACAATTAGAGCTACAATGAGCTGGAACTTCCTGCTTCAGATGCTGTTGGCAAGTTCTTTTGCTGCTACAGTTTGATCAGGATTTTTCCGGTATTGACATAATTGTCAAAGTGTTCTTTTGATTTAGCTCTTAAACCCTCCTACTTTGTACTTTGCAATGTTCAAATTATCACTCAAAGTCAGCAATAAGCCAGCTGAAATAGAGAATGGAATTTGCTTCTATCGTCATCATATTTTACCACACTTTGTTGCCAAATTCTGTAAAATAATCCCAGACCTAGGAGACTGGTCATTAGACAAGAAAAAGCCTAATTGCAGCTATTTTAATATACAGGGAGCAGTTTTACCCATAATATATACACTAAAATATTATATCCAGGGCCCTCAGGGAAACATGTTTCCACGATTTGCAGATCTAGGGCAGAATACCTCCCACAGGAAATTCCCAGGAGAATTTCCCTGCTCGGGTGACATAATTGCATGCAAGTCACTGATTGCCTTGCATGCATTGATTTATGGGTGACGTCATCACTTGTGAACCAATCAGAGCTTGGTATGTGATGATGTCAGCCAGGACAGCATCCCACTCCCCAGTCCAGCCTGTTAAGGAACTCTGAACGTGCTCAGCTAAGGAGGGGGAGGGAGTCATTGTGGACTGGTTGAGTTGGGGCTCCAGGGGGGAGAAGAAGCAGGAACCCCAAGTGGGCTGGGGAGGGTTTGGGGGGGAGAGGCAACCTTTAGCACCCCCCTCCAGCCAGCTGAGGGGGGGAATCCCAGGGGAGGAAAGAGCTTGCCCAGCAAATGGACAACCCTGGCACAGCAGCACACTGGGATTTCCTTGCTGCTGGACAGGCCACGTGAGCTTTGGGAATCATGTGGAGAAGGGGAAGCGGGCCCACGTAGACTGGGGAAGGTGGGGTTGCCAACCCTCAGTAAACCACAACCAGCCTAGTTTTGGGGGGTAAGGGAAGAAGAAGAGAAGGGATTCCCAGAGTGGGGAGGGACTCTCCCCAGTCTGTCCAGAAACAGGGGAATCCTGGTACAACTGCCGGGATTTCCCTGCTGTTGGAGATTCTGGGGGCACTTGACTGACCAGTGGTGGAGTGCCTGTGGCAGTGCAGCCTGAGCCTGGCACATCAGGGCCTTCCTCTGTGGGTGCAGGACTGCTACATTAGGCCGTGCCCACAGAGGAAGGCCCCGATGTGCCATGCTTCGGCTACGCTGCTGCAGCTGTTTCACTGGTGAGGTTCAGGACTGCAGGCTGGGGAGGATGCAGGGAAGCAACCTACCTACCCAGTCCAGCCCAGCCCAGGGGGCAAGGAATTGAGGGTAGTAGTAGTAGGAACGAATTTACACATGAAGACACTCTCTGGCCTGATCTGGTGAGGGAGGTGGGAGAGGACCTTCAGAATCAAGCCCAAGGGCCCACAAATTCCTGTGGTATTTATTTAAAGTTTCAGCAGGGGAATTGGGGCCCTGATTTTATATCAATATTTTTTTTCTCTCATAAGCCCTTTGCGGGTATATCATTGGGGAAATGAGTGAAAGTGATGGGTATGTTTCGTTTTCACAGTGGTTCATGAATTGCTTGTGTTTCTTGACATCATAGCGGTCTACATCTGTTCCAGCCATAGCTACTGCAAAAAAAGTATTAAGTTCCTTGTCCTGCAGACACTGTAGCCCTCTCTGGGAGAAGGAGAGAATGACTGTAATAGATATGGCCTAACTGCAGATAGTTGTGCATTATGACCACCCCCAGCTCCTCTTTCCTTCAGAAGTGGTCATGGAACTGGCAGGAATAAAAGACACTCACATAGTGAAGTCACAATCAACCAAAAATTTGAGTGCTTCATACTGTGGCCATCCTCTCTAGATCAGTGTTCATCCATGGAAAATTTTGAGGGTTGAGAAGAGCATGTTGATTCAAGTAGCTGGAACTCATTCCTGTCATAAAGAACAACTCTCTGGTAAAGATGTGTACCAGGGGCCCATGTCATTTTTTGTTTTTGTTATTTAAATTTGTCATTTTCATTTTCATAAATATAAAATGTTCGTTTTTGTTTTTGCTTTCGTTTTTGTTTTCCATTGGTTTTAATGGAAACCACATTTTTGGCTGTAGCCTTTTTCTTTTTCATTATATTTTGCTGGAACTTGGAGGGATTGTACCTCTAATGGAAGGCATTAAAGGTAAACAATTCAAAAAAGACTAGATAAAGGAATCCAATTTCAGAAGCAGTTGAATTAATTTATTTTGCAAAAATGTTCATATACATTCTTAGCTGTACCTTCTTTGCCTCACATTTAATGTAGATGAAAATTGCTAAGTATATACCCCTTACCATATTTACCATCTCTGCCAACTTTCAGAAGGATTGGATAAAGGGTCCTGGTTGTATAAGCAATTAACTTATAAATGTATGTCTGACTGCAACATCTTTGTATTCCAACCAGTGTACATGAAATTTTTTCAGGACTGTATATCACACTTTCACGGTCATCTCAAATGGTCCCAATTTTATTTTCCTGCACAGCATATGCAGAGAAGGAGCCTATGCCAGGGATTCCCTTGCATGTCACTGTGATATAAGATAGGTTTGTGATGCCAGTTGGCCAGCAGAAATGTCAACCAAATATCATCATTCTGTGCTTTCTTTGACCATACCAACTTATCTCCCCCACTTGTTACTGGGAACGCAGAAGCATCTGTTTAGGAAAGAGCCAATAGATGTTCTCTTATGTCCTCTGTCATAGTGTGGCAGGATGTGATTTGTGATGATAATTTGCCAGCCTGGATGTGTAAACTACATATCTTGATTAATGGGATGCTATCTCCAAAGTCCCAGTTATGTCCCTTCTATGCCCACCTGAGGGCTGTCCCCTATGCCCGCCTCGAATCCACCACTGATTGGTCCTGTAAAGCTGGAAGCATGCAGTAATTGTCCAGTGAATGTGTCTGTAAGTCTTTTGGGTTCCTCCCCATCCTCCCTCCTACAGCCTCCCTCCCCGTGCCATGCCAGGTGCCTACTTCTGACAGGAACTGCGTGTGCTGCTATTTATCTGAATAATGGTCTTCAAGGGGACAACTTCAATTGTTTATAAAATTGTGTCCCTTTGTCAAATTGTCCTGTAGTTAGGCAGAGATGACAGGGAAGGAATGTGATACATTTCTGACAAATGTCTTGTAAACAGGATGGAATATAAAAATGTTACATCTGGAACTGTATTTTAAAGTCAATCTCTTATACTATCAGGACCCTTTATCTAAGCTTTCTGAAAATTGGCAGAAGTATTATGCTTGTGCAGATACAAAATATTCACAAGTTTCATGCAAATTGGATGGAAGATAAAGAAGTTGTAGCCATGAATGTGTATGGAGCTTTTCTTACAATCACAACATTCAATTGCTTTTAAAATTGGTTCCCTTTATCTAAACTTTTGAAATATTGGTACACATAGTGCCCTCTGTTGGTTGTACAATAAAGCCAAGTTTCATCAGAATTGAATAAGAATAAAAAAGGTTACAGCTGGAAATATGTTTTTCAGTTTTGCCGTTGTCTCTTTATTTCAAAAACAGTCATTTTTATTTCTATTTTTGTTATTATTTGTCAGTTTTTCTATTGCAATAATGATAATGAAAATTAAAATTTTAATTATCGATTATTATTAATATTATTTTATTTTATTATCATTTGTATAGCTCTAGCTATGTACCTAGTGCTTTACAGAACAATAAGATCCTGCCTACAGCTTACAATCTAATAGACATGGAGGGGGGAGACAATGAGAGGGGACATAGGGAGAGACACAGGATAAATAACATTCAGCAGATGCGAAGTCTCAGGTGCACTTGCTTGGCTTGGTTTCAGTTAGGCAGGAGTCTGCAGGGAGGGCAGACAGTAAATATTGAAGGAAAGTTCTAGGAGGCATTGGGAAAGGCAGAGAGAAAGAGGTGGGTTTTGAGGAGGGATTTGAAGGTGCAGAGGGAGTGGGAAAGGTGGATGTGGGGAGGAAGGGAGTTCCAGGCATGGGGGACAGCAAGGGAGAAGGGACAAAGGCAGTTGGGGGAGCAGGGGAGATGAGGTAGAGCGAGGGAGGGAGGGGATAGAGGAAAAGCGAAGAGTGCATGCAGGAGTGTGTATGGAGACTAGGGCTGAGAGGTAAGAGGGAGCCAGGTTGTGAAGGGATTTGTACATGAACACCAGGAGTTTGTGAAGGATGTGTTGTGGAAGGGAGAGTCAGTGAAGCGAGGAGAGGAGAGACTGCACGTGGTCGAAGTGATGGGCTGAGTGGATGACACTAGCAACAGATTTTTTTGATAGAGATAAGGGGGGACAGGTGAGAGTGGGGGAGGCCAGTAAGGAGGAGGTTACAGTAGTCATGGCAAGAGATGACCATGGCATGAACAAGGGTTTTGGCACAGGAGATGGAGAGAAAGGGGCAAATCTGAGCGATATTGTGGAGTGCGAAGTGACAGGACTTGGCAACAGAACTGATGTAAGGTTTAAAGGAAAGTTGAGTATCTAAGACAAAGCCCAAGCTATGGGTTTGGGAAGAGGAGTGGATGGTGACTCTATCAATAAGGATGGACCGGGGAGAAGAAGGGTAGGGAGGAAAGATAAGGAGTTCAGTCTTAGCCATGTTGAGCTTGAGCTAACATTGGTTCATCCAGGTGGAGATGTCAGAGAGACAGTTGATGAGGCGAGCTTGGACAGATGGAGAGAGAGGGGGTGAAGAGATAGTGTTGAGTGTTATCAGCATAAAGGTGGTATTGGAAGCAGTGGGAGCCAATGAGTTTGCCAAGGGGCAGGGTGTAGAAAGAGAAGAGAAGTGGGCCCAGGAAAGAGTCTTGGGGAACCCCAACTGAGAGGGGGAGGGAGGAGGAATTGGAATTGGGAAGAGACGCATTAAAGGAACGGTCAGAGAGGTAGGAGGAGAGCCAGTCAAGTACAGAGCTGAAGAAGCCTAGTAGAGAGTAGGGAGTAGAGAGAGTCCAGTAGGAGTGAGTGGTCGACAGTGTCAAAGGCAGTAGAGAGGTCAAGGAGGACAAGAATGGAGTAAAGGCGCTTAGATTTAGCGACAAGTAGATTATTGGTGATCCTGGCAAGGACAGTTTCAGTGGAGTGAATGGGGTGGAATCCAGAATGGAGAGGGTCCAGGGAGGAGTTGGCAGAGAGGAGATCCAGGCAGCGGGAGTGGACAACACGGTCAAGAAGCCTAGAGGTGAAGGGTAGAAGGGAGACCGGCCAGTAACTAGAGGGGTCAGAAGGGTCTTTTTGGATGGACTTTTTGAGGATGGGAGAGACAGTGGCATGCTTGAAGGTGGAGGGGAAGGATCCAGTGGAGAGGTAGAGATTAATGATATGTAAAAGGGGGGGTGACAGTGGAAGCAATAGAGGTCAGGAGGCGGGAGGGGATTGGGTCGAGAGGGCAGGTGGAGGGGTTGGAGGAAGAGAGCAAAGAGGAGATTTCCTCAAGGAAGGGAGGAAGGAAGGAGGAGAGGGGTGAGGGGCGGTGAGGGAGCGGGGAGAGGAGACGGGTGGAAAGTAATGTCTTGACGGATCTTGTCAATCTTTGAGGTGAAGAATGATGCAAGATCCTGAGCAGAAAGGGAAGAGGGTGGAGGGGGGCATGGGGCTTGAGAACAGAGTCAAAGGTGGAGAAGAGGCGTCAGGGGTCACGAGAGTAGGATTCAACCCGGGAGGCATAGTACTGTTGCCTCGCCAGGGAGATAGCAGAAAAGAGGGAGGAAGGGGAAAATTTATAGTGGAGGAAGTCAGGGTGGGAGCAGGATTTGCGCCAGAGGCATTCAGCAGCCGGGTGCAGGAGCAGAGGTAGCAGATAGTAGGGGTGAGCCAAGGACAGGGGTTTAGGGGTCGAACGGGGTGGGAGGAGAGGGGGACAAGAGAGTCGAGGGTCGTGGTGAGAGAGGCATTGAGAGAAGAGATGGTAGTGTCAGGGGAAGAGGAGGAGAAGACAGGAGGAAGGAGAGGGAGGAAGCAAAATATAAAAGGTTAATAGCCTGCAAATTACGGAAGGGATGTGGAGCCGGGGAAGAAAATGGGGGTTGATGGGCGAAGTTGAAGGAAGCAAGATAATTGTCGGATATAGGACAAAGTTCAAAGGAAACGTCAGCAACAGGAAAATTTCTGGAGAAGATGATATCGAGAGAGTGGTCACTGGTGTGGTTGGGGGAATCAGTCCAGAGATGGAGATCAAAGGAGGAGGCTAGGGAGAGAAAGCGGGAGATAGAGGGATGGGAAGGTGCATCAACATGGATGTTGAAGTCACCAAGAATGAGAGTGGGGGTATCATCAGAAAGGAAGAAGGTAAGCCAGGATTCGAAGTCCGGGAGAAAAGAGGAAAGGGGGTGTGGGGGGTGTCAGTAGATGACAGCAACACAAAGATGAAGGGGGGAGAAGAGATGTACAGAGTGAGCCTCAAAGGAGGGGAAGGAGAGGAAGGGGAGGGGAGAGGGGCTGGAATCGACAGGGGTTGGCAAGGAGAAAGTCCACGCCACCACCCCGGCCTTCTGGGCAGGACCAGTGAGAGAAGGAAAGGCCTCCAGAGGAGAGGGTGACAGAGTCAGAGGGAGAGCCCCCAGAACTTCCTCTGCATCAGTGGGTGACAACGACTGAAACTGATCCCCCCAAAAAAGATAAGGCTTGACTGGGCTTCCATAACTCCCAGCTCTGACTCTGCACCAGAAACGGTCATGCCAAGTTCATGGTGAATACGAGCAATTTTATCTGTGAAGTAATCAATAAAAATGTCACAGCAGGCACTAACCTCCTCCAGTTCCTGGTGGAGACAGGCTGGACTGACCAAGCCCCTCACCATTCAGAAAAGCCCCAGTGGACGTGACTTCACAGACATTATGATGGACAAAGAAAGTCTTCTTCCCTGCCCTCGCAGCCACGGCATAATATTTTTTAAATGATCTATGATGCAATCAGTCAGATTTAGCCCAAGTCTGGGACCACCTATGCTCTAACCACCTACCCTCTAGTTGCTAGGGATATACGAGCAGATTACAGTTCGGATTCGGTCGTTCAGTTCGGTCGTTCAGTTTGGTCACCAAGTTCGGATTCGGCCATTCAGTTCGGTCATGTTCGGTTCAGTTTGAGCATTCAGAAAAAGGTATAGCGAGATCCTGTGATCGTGTCGGAAACTGGAAATTCGAGTGTGTGCGCAGTTGTGTGGTGAGAGTGTGTGTGTTTGGCTGGTTGGCTGTTCGGTTCATGTGTTTTGGCTCTTTTTGTTTAGTTTGGCTATGTGGTTTTGGTTGGTTGTTGAGTGTTGGTGGGTGACTGTTGTTGGTCTGTTCGAGTGTGTGTTTAAAAAATAAATTTTAAAAAATGAAGAAGACTGTTGTCTTAATTAAATGCCTGGGGGCCAATGTGGTGCTCCTGGAGCCAGTGGTGGTGGAGGAGGAGGAGGAAGAGGTCTCTGTCCCAGCCACTGGACCTTCAGTGGTGGTGGCCGCCTCCTCTAATGAGGAGCAAGCGGTGGGCACAGGAGGTGCTGCCAGGTTTGTAAACTTTTTTTTAACTTTGAGGACAAGAAAGGCTCTATCCATTAGCGCGAGCTCACTGGCGTGCAGGTGGGTCGTGGGCATCAGTCAGGCACAAACAGTGGGTATCAGTGGGTAGCAGTGGATGTCTTCCACAGAGAGAGAGGGTACTGTAGTGTGGGGGGCTCTTCCAGCAGTTAGGCACGAGCATTACCCCCACCCAAACATGTGTCTGCCAGCCATCCCTAGCAAGGGTCTCCACTCTCTAGTTGCCATCCCTACCTAGCATCCCCAAATAAGGGTAGAATTTGCATGTGCCACCCAGGGTCTTTCCAGTTGCCTTCCCTAGTGCCCCAAGGAAGGCAGAATTTCGACGTGCCAGCCAGGGTCTCTCCATTGCTATCCCTCTCTAGCAGCACCCCAAGGAGGGCAGGATTTGCACGTTCCAGTCAGTGTCTTTCTAATTGCCATCGCTAGCACCCCAAAGAGGGCAGGATTTTCACGTGCCAGCCAGAGTCTCTCCATTTTCCATCCCTAGCATCCCCTAGTACACTAAGAAGGGCAGGATTTGCACGTGCCAGCAAGGGTCTTTCTAGTTGCCATCCCTAGAACCCCAAGTAGGGCAGGATTTGCACATGCCATCCAGGGTCACTCTCTCGCGTTGCCATCCCTAGCACTCCAAGGAGGGAGGACTAGAGGAATCATCATAAATGCATGATATTATTTAGGTGTTGTTTATGTGTTCCTGTTTGAGAGAGGAATCACATGCCGGCGCTGGTGCCACGCCGCATAGGACAACGAGGCGGAGGTTGCCAGTGCCACCCCCAGACAGTGGGCAGACAAGGTCCAATGTCTGGAGGTGGTTTGAGAAGCATGAAAAATATGCCGTCTGCACGGAAAGGCACAGGGGCTGGAACAACAGTGTATGCATTGTCCTCTATGACCTGTTAGGAATGGAAGTCCCCTGGAGATTGTCGCTCACCCACTTGTGGAGACAGAATGCAGGCAGGACTTGACACAGACCATTGGTCTGACACAGTATGGCACTTCTTATGTTCCTATCTTTTTATGCTCTTTAGATATGCTGGAAAAGATTCAGGAGGCAGAGAGAGGGGACCACATTGGGGCTAATCGTCCACATTGAAAGGCTCTATGGCCAGACAGTGAGGTGGCAGGAGGACTCTGGAGTGGTCATGGAGCTGGAGCATCAGTGCCAGAAGAAGGAGGGGAAGGCAACCTGAAAGTGACACCATCGAAGCCCTTCCCGCTTCTCCAGACCTGATATGGAGTCCCTCGGGCCCCGGGAGTCTGCAGCGGCAAAGACCTTTTGGGTCGAAGTGGAGAGGTCTGTCTGCCAGATGATGGGTGTATGCACCATGGAGAACCACCTGGTGGAAAAGTTCCAGCGTCTCAAGGTGGAGAAGAAGCAGGTGGAGGCGTACTCCCAGTACATCTCCGCCGAGATGGAGAGGCTGGAACTCTACCACCAGGCGGTCTCCAGGTGGCATGCAGACGTGTAAGGGGCCGTGGAGTTCACCTTCACCCATGGCTACAAAATGGCAGAGCACAAGGTGGTCACCCTTCAATCCTGTGCTGTGCCCCGCCGCCTTTTTCCTTTTCCACAAGTTCTGGGGGACAGGCCCAAAGACTAATAGTAGTACCCCTTAAGTTTCCTTTCAGTGTTTGGTTTTGGTTTTATAATGTTGTTGTTTTGTTGTTGTTTGTTTAAATAGTTTTATTAAAAGTTGTTATATTTGTTGTTACGAGCTTCGTTTGACCTGACCAGTCTTTTATCCCTATGTGCTGAAGTTGTGGCTGGCAGGTGGCAGAATCTCATACAGCTTGTCGATCCCTACCAGCAGTATGTGGCTGGTTCCACATGTAGAGTAGTTAAGATATTAACCCAAAGATGTGCCAGGCAGAAGCAGGGACTCAACTTGCAGACAGCCCCCCCAGGAGGGGCAGGGCTTGTGTTTGTGTGGTTGTGCCAGAGAGAAAGAGAGACAGGCTCCTTGGCAGTGGACAGTAGCTAACGGGAGCTGGTGGTCGGAGGGGCTTTTATTTCCAGAAGTTTCAGCAGGCGTCCATGGGTGGGTATGGAGGAGTAGGCTATTGGGGGGGGGAGGCAGCCTGGTGTGTGGGCACCGGGCTTCTGGATGCAGTGAAATGGAATGCAGCCCCCAGTGACTGGAATGATGGTCCCAGAATCTCATTGATGGTTCCTGGGATCGGCAGGCATGACTGATTCAGGTACAATGGAATGACAGCCAATGTGAGTTTAATAATAATTATGTCCCTAGAATTAGTGTATGGTTGGGCACACTTCATTCAATCAAGAGATAGGTGGTAGCAGCAGGTACCGGAACTCATACAGGCAGGCAGGCAGGCAGGCACATATAATAATTATGTTATATTGTTATATTCCATCTCATTCTGGTAGGTTTCCTGCTGGATGTGGGCAATGGCCAATGGGCATCGATCGGGCACATGAGCACAGATGGGAGTTCTTCCTGGTTCTGGCAGGTGGCAGCTTGAGCTGGATAAACCTACCTCTCCCCCTCCAACCCCCATCTCTCTTGTTCTAGCGGGGAGCCTCTCTCTCTCTCTGTGGCCATATAGTGCATGTGACAGCATGGGTGGGATCGTGTCTGTCTCTCCTTCTAGCAGTGGGGAGACTTTCTCCCTCTCTCTTATTTCTCTCTGTCTCTGTCTCTTGCCATGAACAGCAGGTTGCGTAAAGAAAAGGTGGAATGACAGTGCCCCGTGAACAGAATGACAGGGCCCAAGAACCCTGAGGGTGGGTCCTGGGCTGGGGCTAGAGTGGTAGCTTCTAGATATTGGACACAGCCCTCCCTGCCAGTAACATAGGCCCCAGAACCCTGATGGTGGGTCCTGGGGCTGGAGTGGCTGTTTCTTGATGTCATGGCACAGACCGCATATAGGACTGGCCTGGGGGCCATTGACACTACCATCACCAGACATTGGTTGAAAGGGCAGGCACACAGGCATCATGGCATGAATAGCAGGCAGGCAGGCAGGCAGGCAGATTGAGGCAGGGTTCGAGCTTTGCAACCTGAGCAGGTGGGCGGGCAGGAACGCAGCATGGCATCAGAGGCAGAATGGCAGGCAAGCTTGGGCAAGCTTTGAGCTAGGCAACCTGAGTGGGAAGACAGGCACCTTGGCATGGGAGGCAGGAAGGTGGACTGAGGATTGCTTGGAGCTTGGAGGCAAGCTGGGAGGGCAAACAGGCAGCATGGCATGAGAGGCAGTAGGACAGGAAGGCTGGGACATTGGCAGCAGGGCACTCAGATAGGCTAGCAAAGACTGTGCAGCACGAGAGAACGAGAGCCAGTCAGTGTCACATAGGCAGGCCGAGATTGTGTGGTCATAGGCTGGCTGGCAGGCTTACAGTTTGTTTACCAGTGCCACCCTGCATCATGAGGTCAGTCAGATAAGGTGGCCGAGGCCATCTAATATATGAGAGAGAGAGAGGGAGGGAGGGAGGGAGGGGCAGGGGGGTTCCCAGGTATTGGGAGGGAGGGACAGCATCTCATCAGCACAGGAGCAGTAGCCCTAGCCCAGATTGAGGAGGAGGAGGAGCCCCGTCCCAACACTGCCCCTTGAATGGGATGGTGTGTGCCACTGCACCATCACACATTGTCTAGAGGCAGCTCAGAAAATCCCAACAGCAGAAGGTTGACCTTTAGGAACAACAACTGCTCCACCAACTTGGCCCACAGTCTCAGACAGGGCAGGGAGAAAATGTCCCCTGCCATGGAGAACACCCACTCGCTGGGGACACTGGTTGGTGGGCTGGACAGGATACCCTTGGCCACTTTCCACAGGGCCAGCCAGAAATTGGCCTTGCTGGCCCAATGGACCAAGGGATCACTTCTGGGATCAATTCATGTGTCCTCCTCCAGGAAGGTCTCCACTGCTGCTGAGGCACCATCATACTCCCTCTGGTAACTCTGGGTGGGCACCACCACCCCACTGCGTTCATCCATGCGACTTGCAGTTTTGTGCTTTGCCCCATGCTCCCCAGAGTGGCCTGCACACAGGAGGAGCTGCTGGCAATAGGGGTGCTTCTGCTGCTCATCCTACTGCTGGTGTTGCTGCTACCACTAGGGCTGTGTGCAGGGATAGACCCAGATGGCTGGAAGAGGTCGCTGCTCCCACTCCCACCATCCACAGGGGTATCTTCATGTATAGTCCACTCTGACTGCCAGACCTTCTGCACCAGTGCACCCTTCCAGGGGCCATAGACCACTGTCTCGTGTGCTATGCTGTCCTTGATCCTGGGGTCCAGCATGGTTGCCAGGACATATTCCTCCCAGCGCAGGAGCTCATCATAACAAGCCCTCAGCCCCATCTTCAGCTTCCACGCCAAGTCAAGCACCTCATTGGACATCTTTCTACCCGTAGGGCCACAATCCCACCCCCTGAGAATTTTGTCCAGGCTCCTGTGGAGACAATGGGCCAGCAGAGGCACCTGGCTAGGGGTGGCGGTGGAGCTGCTCATAGTCTCCATCACGACCAGGAACGGTCTCAGGATGAAGACCATGTGAGCAAGGATTTGCCATTCCTCCCTGTTGTACCCTGGAGGTGCCTCAATGTCTGTTTCCAGTTCCGCCTGATGCAAGGCGGCTTTCTGCTCAAGAAGCCGCTCGAGCATCAGGAAGGTGGAATTCCACCTGGTGGAGACATCTTGGACCAACTGGTGCACCGGGGACCCTTGCTTGGCCTGATTCTCCCGGAGGAGCTCGCTGCCCTTCACATTACTGTTGAAGAACCCTGCCAACTTCCTCCCCTGGTCGACAAGGGAGCTAAGGGTGCCTGCCACAATCCCCTTATCCCCCAAGCCCAGAGCGTCCCTGACCACCAGGTGAAGCGTGTGTGTGGCACAAGGGATGCTGGTGAAGCCGCCCTTGTGGACTGCCTTCAGTATATTGGCCGCATTGTCCCTGACCACACACCCCTTGGTGAAGCCCATGCCTGGCGTGACCCACTCCCTCACCATGGCGGCCAGGGCTGCCTCGTGGTTCCTTGAGATTTGGGAGCTGTTCATGACTTGTGCCTGAAGCAGGGCCCACCTATACCCAGCTTCAGGACCTCTCGTGCCGCTGCCAAGCACTGCCTCTGGGTCTTGCCACCAGTGTGCAGTCACTGCCAGGTAGGCATGCTGTGCATTCCTACTTGACCACAGGTCTGTTGTAAAGTGGAAAGTGCCCCCCCCAGCCCCTGACAGCTGCTCCCTCACCTGCTCCTTCAAAGCCCTGTAGAGCTGTGGCACCACAGTCCGACTCAGGGTGGAGTGGGAAGGCAGCTTAAGCTGGGCGGCCAGGAATCCAATCAGCAACTGAAAGCCCTTGTCCTCTACAATTGAGAAGGGCTCCCCATCCAGTGCGATCATCTCGGCCAACAGGTGCTTGCTTTTCTCTTGAAAGAAGCCATGCTGCCCTCCAACACCCAATGGCCTTGGCAGCTGCCCCCACCCCAGCTCCTCCATAGTGGACTGATGCTGTTGGTGAGGCTCCTGCTGCTGTTCTGCCTCCATACAGCTCTTCCTGCTAGAGGCAGCAGCAGTTGGTGCAGGACGCTTACCCGCTGAAGGAGCCGGGCAACTGGCCGCTGCAGTCGGGAACCTGCTGGAATCCACTTCCCCTGCCTTCCCACTTAGCAGCAGAGCACTGTGGCATAACTTCATGTGCCTCGCCATTTCAGTTGTCCCAAGGTTGGCGAGCACATGTTTCACCAGCTTATTGCACAAAGTGCACTGCACCTGTCTGGGATCATCTGCCTGCACAAGCTTAAAATGTTCCCAGACAGAGGATTTTTTCCCCCCTCCTGCCTTCTGGTTCACCCGGGGTAACGTACTGTTGCCAGCGCTGCTGGGAGGGGGAGAACTTGGTGGCACTGGAGACACAGATCTGGGAGGAGGCTCAGCCATCACCTCAGCTACAGACATCTCCTCTGCGGCACTAGTGTCAAGTTCTTCCTCACTGTCCGTGATCACAGTGATGTCCCGTGAAGGGGAGTACGGGGACCCTGATGCTAGACTGCCCATGCCCACCATTCTGCGGGCACTCTCCCTGTGCCCTCCTCTATAGTTGCTAGTGCTGCTGCTGCTGCTGCTGCTGCTGCTAGTCTTCTCCCTACTGCCATTGCCCAGGGATCAGGCCCTGCCTCTAGCAGCTGGGGTGGGATCCACCAGCTCAGGACTGCTGGGGATTGCTTCAAAAGTGGGGGACATTGGTGGCCTGTAGGAATATCGAAAGCAGCAGCACCTGCTCCAGCACCAGCAGTTGGGATGGGCAAATGCGGTTCCGAAGTTCAGAGTTCAGACCGAATTTGACCGGTTCGGTCGACCAAACTGAACTTCAGAACTGAACTGGATTTTTGAACTGAACCGAATTTCCGAACTCGGTTCTGTTCGCCCATCCATATAAGATAATATTCCATTTATTTCAATGGGGTTTGAATTTCCGAACTTTGTTCGGAAGTTTGGAGTTTGGTCGACTGTACTCGAATAGTTTGGTCGACCGTACTCAAGTAGTTTGGTCAACCGAACTCGAATAGCTCGGTTGACTGAACTCGAATAGTTTGGTCAACTGAACTCGAATAGTTTGGTTGACCGAACCGAACTACCAAACCAAACTCGATTTTCGAACTGAACTGGATTTCCGAACTCGGTTCTGTTCTCCCATCCCTAACCAGGAGCAGCAAAGACAGACACAGCCTCAAGTCCTGCAGGCCTCCCAGTGCCCTGAATGGCAGTGGAGGAGGGCACTGCCAGGAGGCGCAGCTGACCCGCTGAGGCCTGTTGCCCTAAAGCAGGCCTGCTGAGTTTGGGGTGTGGTGATGTGCTCAGGATACTTCTGCTGCCTTCTGCCACTCCCCTGGCATGGCCCCTTTCACCTCTGTCACGTGCCCCATTGCCTCCCTTATGGGCAGCAGACTGGCCTCTCCTTCCCTTCTCCATTTCTCCCTCCAAAATAATGTTTTTATATTTTATTTAATTTTTATTTAATTTTTTTAGTTAATTTTTAAATCTAATATTACATATATGTATCTACACTAAATCTACTTGCTATAACTATTCTAAATGCTATGAACTAAATGGATTATCTAATAAGTGCAAAGGCCTACAACTACAAGCACTACTAAATCTCTAAACACTATCTCTATTTCAGTTAACTCCTACATCTATCTATCTATCTATCTATCTATCTATCTATCTGGGATTGGGGGGGCAAAAGGAACACAGAGAGGGGTACAAAACTGAAATGAAACTGAAATCAATCTAATGCTACTCAAAATTAATAAAAAAACAGGGGAAGGGAATCAGGGATGAAATACATAGAGAGAGAGAGAGGGAGAGGGAAAGGATTCAATGGAGGGGGGAGGGAGGAAGGAAGATTGAACACATGGAACACAGGGAGGGGTAAAAACAAAAAATAACACCTAAATCTATCTAATCATAGCTAAATAAATGATAATATGGAGGTGGATGGGTGAAATAGGAGGAGGATTTCCATGGACTGAGGAGAACAAAACTGCTGGGAGAGGGAGCCTTCTGAAATGCCAGCTGTTCAGGAACAGTGACTACCTCAGCAGGTGTTGGCAGGGGGGAGGGTAATGAGTTTTATTACTTACTGCACCCGCCTCACCGCAAGCCCCATTGACTCCATGCAGCCTAGCCCATAGCCAATCTCAGACTGCGAAGCCAGTGGTCTGAGGAGAAAAGGGGTGGTGATTGGGCAGGCTGGCTGCTACTCCAAGTCTCTCCACCCTTGGTGACTGGAAGTCTGCTCCTCCGCTGACCTCCCCCCTCCCTGTGCCTGCCTGTGTCAGGCAGTGGGTAACCAACTGACTGTGGTCACGTTTCTCCCACCTGAACCATTTGAACGCTTTCCAAACTGACCAAACTGTGCGGTCATTTTGGAGTTCGGAATCAGGTTCGGTTCGGTCGGTTTGGGTTTGGTCATCTGAACAGACTGAGTTTGGACCGAACTCTGAACTTCCAAACCGCATTCACCCAGCCCTGCTAGTTTTAGATTTATTTATACCCTCTAGCTTTAGATATATTCATTTTAACTATATTGTCACATGTCTACTTCACATTTGGGATCAACATGACAACTTATCTCTAAACATACAAATGTGAGTCCATTATCATTAAAGGAGATATCCAGTGTTTCTAGTTTAATTTCTTTCCAGCAGTTTCAAATGACTATTCACTCAAAGCACTCAAATAGTTGAAAGTACTGAATAATGGGAATATTTAATTACTAGGATGTCATATCACACAGTCATTTTAGAGAGTACATTTCAGAACTCATCAAAAAGGTCCTAATTAAAACTATACTTGCCTACATCGTATTATATCACTGAGCAAAGATTGTGTATACAGTTTAAACATGAAGACACTAAAGTTTAAAACTCCTATTAAACTTGGCATGGCCATTAACTTCTCAATTCTTGGGCAAACACCACTGCTCAACCTTAAACCAGCCATAGGGATGTACGAACAGAACAGGGTTCGGCCATTCAGCCGTTTGGTCCGAAAACTTAGTTCGGGTTCATTGGTTCGATCCAGAAGAGTTCAGACCCACCCTAACATTCTGAAAGTTCAGCCACGTCAGAGGATTGGGGCACTCCAGGTGGGCCCATGGGGGTATAGCAGGCCGTCGAATACACATCAACAGCAGCAGCTCAGAGACTGGGAAGGCTTGGGGCTTGGCACCCCCGATTGCCCAGGCAGGCAGATTCAGCGTTTGGCCCCTAGGGATGCCCATAGCACCATGGCTGGCCGTCTGAGACCCAACAGCACAAGTAGAGAATAGGAAGGCTTGGGGCTTTGTAGCTGGCCTGGCAACCCTACTTGGGTGGACATTGCAGGCTGCCAGGCATCGGTGGAGCAGTGTCAGAAATTGGATTTCCAAGCAGCAGAACCCCTGGTACAGCAGAGGCAACAGAAGCAGCAGCAGCACACAGGGAGCTTGATATGAACAACAGAAGGCAGTCTGAGGCAGGGTTCGAGCTTGACAACCAGAGCGGGCAGAGAGGCAGCGTGGCATGAGAGGCAGTAGGGAAGGCAGACTGGAACCTTGGCAGGGCACTCAGATAGGCTGGCAAAGACTGTGCAGCATGAGAGAGTCAGTTAGATAGGCGGGCCGAGATCATCTAGCCAGAGGCTGGCTGGCAGGCTTACAGCTTCCAAATGCCACCCGGCATCATGAGGTCACTCAGATAGGCCAGCCAAGGCCATCTAGTCAGAAAGAGAGAGAGGCAGGCGGGCCCCGAGCATTGGGAGGAAGCGACAGCACCTCAGCAGCAGCAGCAGCTCAGATTGAGGAAGAGCCCCGTCCCAAGACTTCCCCTGGCATGGGATGGCATATGCCATGGCACTATAAATCCATGTCCAGGGGCAGCTCGAGGAACCCCAGCAGTGGAAGATTGACCTTGATGAAAAGCAACTGCTCGACCAACTTGGCCCCCAGTCTCAGGCGGTGCGGCGAGCAAATGTTCCCCTGCCATAGAGAACACCCGCTCGCTGGGGACTCTTGGTGGTCAGGACAACAGACCCGTGGCCACTTTGGACAGGGCCGGTCACACGTCCCTCTGAGAGCTGTGTCGCCACCATGATCTGCCCCTCCCATCAATGCTGTCAGTGGTGCAGCAACAGCAGCAGGCAGTTGAGGCCCAGAAGCGTGAGTGCACCATGAAGGAGCTGGGGTGGGGCAGCTGTCAAGTCCATCTGCAGATGTAGGACATGGAGGACAGCGTGGCTTTCAACGGAAAGCCACGTGCATGTTGGGAGAAATGATTGTGTTCAATAGGCTGGGGTTTAGGTACATGATTGGGTTCCTGGTCCCCCAGGTTAGAACTCGCGCACCACCCTGAGTCGGCAGGTGGTGACAGCCTTGTACCGGGCTTTAAAGGAGCGGGAGAGGGAGCAGCTGGCAAGGGCTGGGGGTGCCACCATCCACTTCACCACAGACCTGTGGTCAAGCAGAAATGTGCTGCATGCCTACCTGGCAGTGATGACACACTGGTGGCAGGACCCGGAAGCAGCCTTTGGGAGTGGCAGGAGGGGTCCCGAAGCAGGGTATAGGTGGGTGGAAGTCATGGATGCCGCAGCCCCCACACATCTCGGAACATCAAGGGAGCCCTGACCACCATGATGATGGAGTGGGTCACGCCAGGCGCGCCCTTCACCAAGGGGTGCGTGGTGACGAATAACATGGCCAACATATTGAGGGCAGTCTGTGAGGGGGGCTTCACCAGCATCACTTGTGCCACACACACTCTTCACCTGGTGCTCAGGGACGCTCTGGAGTTGGGTAAAAAGGGGATTGGGATTGTGGCAGGCACCCTTAGCTCTCTGATTGAGCTGGGGAGGAAGCTGGCTGGTTTCTTTAACCGGAGCGTGAACGGTGACGCCAGTGACCTCCTTCGGGTGAAGCAGGCAGAGCACGGCTCCCCAGTGCACCATCTAGTGCAGGATGTGTCCACCAGGTGGAATTCAACGTTCCTGATGCTTGATCAGCTTCTTGAGCAGAAAGTTGACTTGCATCAGGTTCAACTGGTGATGGATAGCGGGCACCTCCAGGGTACAATGGGGTGGAATGGGACATCCTGGATCACATGGTCTTTGTTCTGAGACCATTCCTGGCCATGATGGAGACCATCAGCTCCTCCTGGGACAGGAGCAGCAGCTTCTAGATGACATGGATGGACAGCCCTACCTGCCTGTAAGTAGACCCCAGAACCCTGATGGTGTGACCTGGGGCTGAAGTAGCTTGCTGTTTCTTGATGCAGTGGAATGACATCTCCCCGTTAATGGAATGATGGCCCCAGAACCCTGAGGGTGAGTCCTGGGGCTGGACTGGCTGGCTGTTTCTTGATGCGGTGGCATTATGGCTCCCTGTGAGTGAAATGATGGCCCCAGAACCCTGATGGCAGGTCCTGGAGCTGGACTGCCTGGCTGTTTTTTGATGCCATGGAATAATGTCTCCCATTGACTGTAATGTAGGCCCCAAAATACTGATGGTGGGTCCTGGGACAGGAGTAGCAGCTTCTGGATGAAGTGGAACGACCGCCCTCCCTGCTTGTAACGTAGGCCAGAGAACTCTGATCGTGGGACCTGGGGATAGAGTGGCTGGCTATTTCTTTATGCAGTGGAATGACAGCTCCCTGTGAGTGGAATGATGGCCCCAAAACCCTGATGGTGAGTCGTGGAACAGGACTGGCAGCTTCTGAATGACATGGATGGACATCCCTCCCTGGCTTTAACACAGGTCCCAGATCTGTGATGGTGGGTCCTGGGGCTGGAGTGGTCTGCTGTTTCCTGATGTTGTGAATTTACAGCTCTCTGTGAGTGGAATGACAACCCCAGAACCCTGATGGTGGGTCCTGGGGCTGGAGTGACTTGCATCCCTGCTCAGCTGGGCATTGTAGGCTGGCTGGCATCAGTGGAGAAGCAGCAGAGGCCTGGCCAGGGCTCAGTGGCTGGCAGCCCTACTTGGACAGGCATTTCAGGTTGCTTCCAACTCGACTGAGCTCAAGAAGCTCTATTGCAAATTGGGCAAGTGTTCCCCACCGGCGCACTCATCTGAACTATGCCCATTTACAAGAGTGCGGATCGGGAGCAAATGGCTGACGTATAGTACCAGCAGCACAAGCAGACATTGGTTTACCCAGGCACAGTAACTGTGACTGGCACCCCTGCTCAGCCAGGCTTTGCAGGCTGGCTGGCCTGGATGTGGGACACTTTCAGACAACTGGAATGACAGCTCTCCATGAGTGGAATGACAGCCCCAGAACCCTGACGGTGGGTCCTAGAGCTGGAGTGGCTGGCACCCCTGCTTGGCCAAATATTGCAGGCTGGCTGTCATTGGTGGAGCAGCAGCAGAGGCCTGGGCAGGGTTTGGTGGATGGCACCACTACTTGGCTGGGCATTGCCGGCTTGCACCCTACTCTCCGGATCTTAACAAGCTATTCTGTCAATTGGTCAATAGGGGTGTGTGAACACCTGGGGGTTCGGGGTTTGGCCCATTAAGGGTTTGCCCCCACAAAACTATTTGGGGTTCAACTGTTCAGCCTGAACCTGTTCAGAGTGGACCCAGAGCCCCCCTGCCCCCACCCCCATTTGGGTGGGGGGCAGGGGGCAGGGGGGAACCTGTTTTCCCTTCCCTCCAGGCTGCACAGGTGGAAGTGGTGCCGGAGCTCACCTCCCCCTGCACCCTCTGCAGCCTGCAATTTTTGCTTTATTTTTTTAACCCCCCCCCCACCCAGTGATCGCCCTACCTAGTGGCACCAGGGCTCTAACCACGGGTCCCGCGGTGGCAGGTCCAGCTCCAGGGGCACTGCAGAGCACTTCAGGCTTCTACTAGACCTTCCAGGTCAGGTGACTGGGTCAGGTGACCCGGAAGGCCTAGTAAAGCCCTGAAGCACTCCGCTGCCTCTCCCGGAGTTGGGCCCTCTGCTGCAGCCAGAACCAGTTCTGCAGCCTGACCTACCTGGTGGTGCCGGAGCTGGACCCACTGCCACCATGGGACCCACCATGGGACCCAGGGCAAGAACTCCAGTGCCACTAGGTAGGGAAATCCCTGGGGTGGGGGGTTAAAAATTTTTTTTTGGGTAGGCTATGCAAGGGGGGGAAGGAGAGCTTCAGCTCCCCTTCCACCCATGCAGCCTGGAGGGAGGGGAAACTGGGTTCCCTCCCTACCCTCCACCCCTGCCCGAATGGGTTCAGAACCCAAACTTAGTTAGGTCGGTTAGATCAGAGGGCATTTTGGGTTCGGGGGGTTCACGGACGGGCTGAACACCCCAGGTTCGGGCATAACCCTGAACCATGTTCGCACATTTCTATTGGTCAAGCCTTGTCCAGTGGCCACCCAATAGTAGACATTGGATTGCCGTGGCACATTACCTGTGGCACAGCAGAGGCAGAAGAAGTGGACATTGGGTTGCGGGGCACAGATCGCGTGGCACAGACAGCAGAGGCAGCACTGGCAAAAGCAGCAGACATTTTATTGGCGGGGCACAGAACCCATGGCACAGACAGCAGAGGCAGCATTGGCAGAAGCAGCAGAGATTAGATTGCTGAGTAGCAGAACCCATGGCACAGATAGCAGAGGCGGCATTGGCAGCAGCAGACATTGGATTGCCAGGGCACAGAACCCATGGCACAGACAGCAGAGGCAGCATTGGCAGCAGTAGCAACATTGGATTTCCCAGTAGCAGAACCCATGGCAGAGACAGTAGAAGTGGCATTGGCAGAAGCAGCAGACATTGGATTGCCAGGGAACAGAACTGGTGACACAGACAGCAGAGGCAGCATTGGCAGCAGCAGCAGACATTGGATTGCCGGGGCACAGAACCCATGGCACAGACAGTAGCGGCGTCATTGGCAGCAGTAGCAGACATTGGATTGCTGGGGCACAGAACCCGTGGTACATGCAGCTGAGGCAGCATTGGAAGCAGCAGCAGACATTGGATTGCCGGGACACAGAACCCATGGCACAGACAGCAGGGACAGCATTGGAAGCAGCAGCAGCAGCAGACATTGGATTGCCCGGTAGGAGAACCCATGGCACAGACAGCAGAGGCAGCATTGGCAGCAGCAGCGGACATTGGATTGCCCAATAGCAGAAGCCGTGGCACAGAAATCAGAGGCAGCAGAAGCAGACATTGGATTGCCGGGGCACAGAACCCATGGCACAAACAGCAAAGGCAGCATTGGCAGCAGCAGCGGAGATTGGATTGCCCAGTAGCAGAACCCATGGAACAGACAGCAGAGGTAGCATTGGCAGGAGCAGAAGATATTGGATTGCCAGGGCATGGAACCCATGGCATAGACAGCAGAGGCAGCATTGGCAGCAGCAGCAGACATTGGCTTGCCGGGCACAGAACCCATGGCACAGACAGCAGAGGCAGCATTGACAGCAGCAGCAGATATTGGATTGTCCGGGCATAGAACCCATGGAACAGTAGAGATGGCAGCAGCAGGATTGGCCTGTGTGCAGCATCCATGCAGCCAGGATGGTAGGATTTGCAAGGGAAGAGCTCCCATGAAGCAGCAGATGGCAGCAGCAGGATTGCGTGGGCACATTTGAATTTGCCAGGGCAGAGCACTCATGGAGCAGCAGACAGTAGTATCAGTATTACCAGACCAGTGGGGCACATTACCCAGGGTTACCAGGGGAGGCAGACAGGCACCTTGGCATAAGAGGTAGGGAGCCTGGGGCAGGATTTCAGCTTCGTCCACAGGGAGGGTAGACAGGCACTTTGGCATGA